>LGAG01000636.1:0-20613 GCA_001278395.1 Lerema accius | reverse complement strand
AGTATAGATAAGTAGACCCTGATATAGATTGATATCAGATTGAATTACGTACGGAATATTTGATCGAATTCTATTATGATAGATAAATGCACAGTACAAGTAGATTCGACCGTAAATTGTAAACATAATGTATTCTATTTATGCCTAGGTACATTATAATGTTGTTCTTTATTCGTTAGTAATATAAATTAAATTTTATGCGAAATGTTTCATCACTTGACAACAGTATCATCGGATCCTACTGGTATACATATTGCGCTACTTATTACAACCTTGGCAAAATCACTGTCACTCCTATACCAGTCACTTTAATAATAATTTTAATTTAAACTAATGAATACCCCATTTACATTTTTGTATGGCTAGCAATGATTTGGTGACGTTCCTGCTAATTTCACGTTAAACGGTGATCACTTACTATCATGTAACTGGTCTGCTCATTTGCCTTTCTTATCCATCTAAACGCAGTTTCATAACTGAAGTATTTATAAATACAACGAACAAATAATACGATTGACCCAATTTCACCCGTTCAGTAAGAAAATTCTACGCAAACCAAAGTTGGAATAATCTATTTCGCTGCTATCCTTAACTTTTGTTTCATAAACTCACTAGCAATCGCCGGCGGCTACCCCTGCGTAATTTTGCCGTTTTTGCAATATTTTTCATTGCTGCTCCTCTCCTGTTCACCGTAGCGCGAGATGTTACTCGATAAATGAACTATCTGACACTAAAAGAATTTTTCAAATCGGTCCAGTAGTTCCTGAGATTAGCGCGTTGCGGCGTTCAAACAAACTCTTCAGCTTTATATTATTAATATAGATTTGATCAACTTTCAATGCAGGCGGATAGCTCGTGTAAAACACGACTACTTCTTCAACAAGCTTGAAGGTACTCCATTCTCAATGGGGATCTCACTTCCTATGGGCTATGGCGACACCGAGCTCATGCTCAAAGACAATCCACTTGAAGCAAAACAGGGTCAAGATCTCACGGGAATCAACGTTACGAGCTACTTCAATTTTGCATATAGAGTGCACCCGGATTGGTAAGTGTTTGTTAATATAGTTAATTATTACGTTAGAGCTTTAATGTTGCCTAATTCTGGCATTGAAATGATAATAATATGTTAAAATTGCTGTTACAATTGACCTATGTTCCTAAGTAATAATACCTGTCTTCACAAACCGAGAAGTCAGTTAGATTATCTAAATGTTATCTGCATTTTAAATCCAGACCGTAATTGAATTCAGTGTCCAATTTCCAGAATTTTAAACTGAGATGGAAATTGAACTAGAATTAACACAGACCTAATCATATTTTTATCCGCAGGGTGTATTGTAAGTACCATTATCTCGAAGGGCATGAATCGGAAAATTCCGAGATTGAGATATTCAAATTTTTAGTTAATCTCTCGAGGAATAAAATCGATATTACGAAGAAACAATATTCCGAAGAAGTGGATAACAATAAAACATTTATATATGAAAGTAGGTATTGTAATCTGTTACGAGTATTTTAGACAAATAATTACGAGTACATTTTCTTATCATGCCATAATTATTATGAATGACTTTGAATGAAATGTCATGAGATGCGAAGAATGAATATTTTATTCATGTTTTATTTCGTTTCTGATATTAATATCGTCTAAAATCTTGTACCGTGTCACGTACATATTCTCGTAGGCGTCATTCAGGCGAAATCTCTCGTGTGATGGATTTCTTACGCTGATTGCGAACTTGAATTCTACATTCATTATGTCCCTTTTACTCTTGAGTAGGCATTTTTCTGTGTATAATGTGTAATAATTTCTTATTTACTTCTGGAAATTAATATTACCACAAAGTTTATACATCACTTTTTGTAAAATAATTTATAGAAATACGAGCTGTTGCCCGCAGCTTCGCTTGCGGAAATTATGGTTTTGCGGTTATATTTACCCCCTTAAGGGTTGATTTAAAAAAATCGTTGAATTAGTTTTTGTAATCCCTTCCAATTGTAAACCCAAACACGAATTTGCAAACTGCTAGCTTTAATTTTTTTTTAAATTTTCATACAAACTTTCATCCCCTATTTCCCCCCCTTAAAATGTGAGTTTTCAAAAATCCGTTCTTAGCGCTCCTCCACACTTTAAAAGAAACTTCTGTGCCAAGCTTCATGGTTCCAGGTCTACCCGTTTAGGCTGTAGCGTGTCTGTCAGTCAATCAACATTTTTATTAAGTATGATGATGATAAAACAAAATACCCTTTTCTTTTGGCAAGTCAAATCCCAATCTTGTTGATGTCTCTTTAATTTATGATTGGAATATCAATTTATTTGGATCTGAATAAAATTTATTTATTTTAAAATTAATTCTTTGAGATTCTTTGAAATGATGATATTTAAAGATTATGCCCCATCCGTAACTTTTAATTGGTTGGATATAGAACTGCTGACCTCGTATAACGCAATTAGTTCTTCGCGAACTACTTGGTTTTCAAGATGTTGTTCTTGACAGTCTTCGTCTATTAAAGTACTTTTCTAGTGATATGAATTGGAAAACTTATAACCCATTTTACATCTTTAAAATTATTTGCTATCGAGGCGTCGATAATACGTGAGCTTTTTTTATTACTTACTTGATTTATTTCTTAGTCATCGTTATTGTACTTTTAGTACAATTATTATTAGAGACTAGTACTGTTTTAAATATTTTTATAGAAGGTAGATACAAAAATCTTAATTTTTAGAGCACTGTGGTAACACGACAACAAAGGGGAAAGACGACTACTACTGTAATGAGGACTTGGTGAAACAATTAGTGTTTGATGCGAAGTTATCCGCTCCGTACTTCAGGGAGTGGGTAGCGAGTAATGCTGAGAGAGAGTTAGCAAAGAAATATAACGTGGACGTGAGATTCATTGCCACCTCTAGCGGTTTGACGAGGTGGCATTATATTTTTAATGAAAGCAAAAACGAGAGAGTAAATCCCAGTGGAATAAGAGAAAAGGAATACGAAGGGAAGTAAGTAATTTTAGTTCCTTAATCAAGTTGTTTTATAAAAATTATGAATAAAGTTGTACTAGCCCTAGACGAAAATTAAGTTTTCACATAGATATTATACAAGTGTACTGTCAATAAAAATTCCAGGGTGTTTGGCGACATATACCACAATGCAATCGAAGAGACATGGTATAAAGCTGCCGTGCTCCAGCATATGATTAACAAGGAGTCCTTGGTGATCTCTTCACCGTTACACGTCTTGGACGACACCATTAAATCTCGACCACCCATCAACAACAGCGATGGTGATATAACAATGACGGCATCATACGCAATCTTCTACAAGGATGGGAAGTCAGAGACCCCAGCGGCTGTAGTAGGCTTCCAGTACCAGTATTCTAACTTCCATAACATATTCTTCAATATTACGAACAAAAACAATGTAAGTTGTTTAAATATTTTAGTTTGTATTATAAGTTGGTAGATATTGCTTTCTTTGACGTGGCCTTCGTATTTTCAAGATTTCATCTTGATTAATTGCTGTGTACTGTAATGGAGGAAGATAATTTATAACGTTGTTGGTCGATGATAAATGGAAATTTTATCTTCGATGACTTTCTTAAACTTAGTTTTTGTTGTTTTTAGTCATCTTTATATAATAATAATACTAAATTGTCTTTTCGTTGGTATTTAAATTTTTAATCGGATTGTCATTGATAAAATGTTATGATGATTTCAGGCTTTAACCTGTGACAAAGATGGCAAATACAGTTGCTACGTCATCGATAGTTCCGGGTACATCGTGGTGGGAATGAATAAGACGGACGTTGGAAGGTTTTTCGGGGTGAAGAACCCATACGTCCTCCAGTCCTTTATCGATAAAAAGGTGTTTGACCACGTCGAGGTGTTCAACTACCAAGCTCTCTGTCCACTGTCTACGCTCAAGGAGAAAAGCAACGCTTGGTCGCTTAGGACGGTATGTAGTCCATTGTAAATTATCACAAGTTAGCTGAGTGACATCAAACCTTATGTTAAATGGCAAGGGCGTCACCAAGACGCAGCACTAGGGAAATAGCTGCTAAAATATTTACTCAGTAGTACTCGCTGTAGTCTTAATTAACCCAAGTTATAAGTCCACAGACGTATTCTACTAAAGTAATTTATAAAACATTTTATAAAACATTTATGTCCCAAACTTATTGATTCTATTTATGTTTGCCCATTTATGCCACTTTAATCATGATTAATTTAGTTTCGTTTATTACCAAATGACCACTAGAGGGTTTGAGGGATTTTAACTACTGAACATTAGGTTCGAAAATATTGTCCAACGGCCTGAATATATTTTATACGGATGAATTCGCTAATTGAATTTATCGTGCTCATTTTCATGGTTTACCTTTAGTATAACTTTATTCCAATAATTGTGAAGTCATTCATTCCAAATTACATTTCAGTTCAATTACCAGAGTGCGACGACTTTGTACGTAACTTACTTCTCGGTAGTTGGGTCGTACTTTTGTTTAAATTCACACTGTTCATTAAATATTCTTACAACTAAAGTCTTTTGAGATATTAGTTACGCATATACATAAACTTTTACGCATATACATAAACCAATTATATACCAATTCCCAAGCCACTTCAAACGGCAAGTTTATGCTGAAGTTTAAGATAGGATTTATATCCATTTATAGCATTATGTATGATGTTAGTTAGGTATTTTGTCAGTCCACAATTAAGCTGCGCATCTACTATTTTGCCCTTCGAGGATTACTACGGACGGACTGGAAATTAAACAAGTTAGTTTGAAGTTACGAAAATCCTCTTAATATTAATAGCTTGTCATTTTCGTCCTTGTGTACTAAAATGAGAATAGAGTTCGATACACTTTAGAAAGTCGCACACAAAATACTATTGTATTTAAAATCGTCTAATTCCCGTATACTTTTACCGGGTTTGCATAGTTATATTTATGTAGGTATATTAAGTTCCTAGTTACATATACATAAATGTAAATCCAATTTCTTTTTTATTAGATCTTATATCCTGCCATGTGCCGTCTATTAGTTTCTTAATTACGTCATACTTAATTTATTCGTATGGAGAAGCCGAGCGACCAGCTTTGACTCCATAGAGATAAGGCTTGTTCTACACAGTTTCTTTGGCCAGGTCCGTCGGAAGTGCTGTAAGTGAATTGACGACCGGTTTCAATTTTATTTCCAGCCTTTCAATATTGCAACGAACTTCATGCGCTGGTTGTTTACTGAAGCAATTCTACTGATGTTTAGTTTTAGCAGTCAACATCGGTACACGGAAGCCACACCTTTAGATGAGGGTAAGGATAAAATTAAATTACGAATACGGTCACCTATGAATGTTATGCTCATAATATCTACGAATAAAGTAAAAGAATTTGCAATGTCATGCAGAAGAATTCGAAGAATATGCAATGCTAAGCATAAAGTAACCAGTAGATAATGATATATCTATAGTCTGAACATTAATCTCAGGTACAGTATCTACCCGTCCCAGTTTGGGTATAATCTTGCATGCATACCAAATGTTCAAATTGGAAATTAATTCACTTGCTTCGGTTAAGGAAAAAATGTATGGAAATAAGCTTTTTATCAAATTTCTACACAATGGCTATTGAGAAGTCCGTCAATGGGCACTTAACGTAGTAAATGAGCGTGTGCTTAGTAATAGGAGACCCGAGCCCAAAGTTCAAACAGTTTTAGGTAAACATTTTATTATTTAAAAATAATGATGTTACCTTGATTAAAGGCAAACAGTTGTCAAGGGACTAGCTAGATAGAATTTTTACTTACTTGTTTTCTGTGCCTTTAGAATTTTATCGGTAAAGATCGAAGTGAAGAGCATCGTCGATTATAATTATTTGTCAACAGTTCCAGATATTTCCGACGCTCAATACGAAGAAACCACAACGATGCCTCCAGACGCTAAAAACGAGTCGATCGAAGCAGTTGAAGTCGATGAAGATGCCGATGTAACATTCTCCTGCGACCACAGTATAATCCTATACATACTGAACCAATCGTACTTCCTAGACGTTATGGGGGTTTCACCAGTGGTCGAAGAGGATAAAGTAGGGGAATGCCATCCACCCTATTGGGCGACGTTGGTGACGAAAACAAATTTACTGTTAGTAGTAATTGAGAATGGTGATTGGGAATTTGACAAGGATTGCAAGAAAGCGCAGGAAACTAAGCCGATGCCGACTGTCAATTCCACGACGAGCAGAGAACCGTGTCACAAGTTGGACCTGGGGCGACTACCTCGGCGACGACTAGAGGGCTGTTACACGTATCATGATGGGGTGAGGCAATTATATCTTTCGCCTACTAATATATTGATGCTGATTATAAAATTATTTACCTATATTAATTCGCAATAGAACATGACGGATTCTTGTATGTATATACATGTGTGTAAGGTATTTGACGACGTGACTACATAATGGGTCGCTAAAGGACCACCGGAGCCACAGAAGGATTGTGATATGACACGTATTACACGTCGCCGTCGTGCTGAAATGTGCACGTTTCTCATAAAATCTTATGGAGAGTTCAATATGCTAATTCCTCCAAGGAAAATTCAATTTTGCTGTCTCTTAAATATGAATATCCTGAACTCACAAAAGTGATCGTAATTCCTTTCACGATTGAAAGTTTAAGCGCAATGACCGTGAATAGAATTTTTATTTTTATAACAGCGTTAGGGCAAAATTTGACACTTAATATTAACACTGTTTTTTTAGCCGTAAGTTTAGGACTTTTACGGGTAATTGTCTTTTCGAACCATTTGTTAAAATTATTAGTTATTGTTGTATTCATAAAGCTTTTTTCTTGTTACAGGAAAGAAATATCACGGCGTGCGGAATGGGCAGTTTGGTTCAAATAAACTTTTCAACGTTCATCGTCGCGAATTTGTTGATTTTGTTAGCTTCTGTTTTGTTAGAATAAAATATATTGACAATTTGTATTTTTCTCACGTTCTGAATAAAATTGTTTATTCTTGCATACTTCCTTTGTACTCCCTGGCGTTTATGCTTTGTACTGGTTATTACCTATAGTACTGTTTGATGGTTTTCCGTTCCACGTTATGATGACTTAATTCAAAATCTTTCTTTATGAACATTGTATTACAAGTTACTTTGTTTTGGCGGTATAAACAGAATATAATCCTCAATCCTATGACGGCAGACCAGGGTAGGTACCCGTCGTTCTGTAAGGCTCATGTTAGGTTTAACTATGGTCTGTAGGTTGCAGGAGATGTTAGTATTGCATCGTATTCAATTCTTATTAAATCAAACAATGATTTAGTTGTGTTAGATGGCTGCAAAGATAACAGGTCTTTTATCGCGTATAAAGCGTTGGATGGATAAAAAAGTTACATCAGTAGTATGTGATATTTTAGATATATTTTTTATTATATTAATAGATTACTACCATAGTAACAAGGTGATAGATGCAACTTCCAAATTGAACAGTAGTCCACTTTAAATTTATTTAGTTCCCAGTGCCGCGAGTGCAGATACGCAAAATAAATAATAATTATTATGTTTGCGTACATAAATATGCATAGTACAAATATCTATAACTTTATCAAAAGTAGTATTAGTAGTAGGAACGTACTACGTAGATAACAACGAAGCGTTCTGGTTACCCCCTGACCTACAAAAATATGTCGGGTAGATACAAATCGATGGGCGATGCAAGCAGCGGAGCGCGAGCACAATAAGTTACATACATAGGTACGTAATGTTTACGTTAATACCATTCACACAGCCAGTCCTGACGCGCAACTGTCCCAGTGCGCAGGTCCACAACCAATCGGTCGCGACTGCGCATAACGTGCCTTTGCAAGGTGTAGCAATCTGTATCGGGAATTCAGCCGAAAAAACTTTAAAAATTAAAGCACTCACATATATTTTCCAAATATTCAATATTAAATCTGACTCTCATTTAATAATGGTATAATCGTCTGTATAAAGAAATACCTATTCGTTAAAATCAGTGCAGTGGGGCCAAATTAAATTAAGTGTTTCTGATGTGCAACCGTGTTGGTTCGTTCATATTATTATTTCTACTGCTTGTATTCTTGGACTCGAAGGACTGCTCAGCGAGTGCTCAACATGACTCGAGCAGCAAGTTTACACTCAACACGTAGGTTCAAAGCCTTTCCTTTATCTCATTCTCATCATGGCGTCAAGCAAAAATGTATCCTTGAATTAACGTAACATTGTGAAATTTTTAGCGTACAGTCGTGGGCAGTTAAACTTGGTACAGAGCTGTACCACTTCGGTGAATTTATTACTAGGAAAAAAGAGGTTCAGGATGTAAGTATGGGATGATTATTGATTATATATTAGTTCTTCTTTTATTTTAAAAAACATTTCTATGAGGATGGAAATTTTTAGAGCTTCAAATCTGCGCAAATTGAATCGAGGGATGGTGAGAAATTAGTGCAGAGTATGGCAGACGATATTCGAGCGATGATGGAGCTTAAAATAAGTGCAGTAAAAAGAATAGTTGAAGCTGCTGAAAACATGGCTTTCGATAAGCAGAATGAACCTGTACCTGAAGATTTTCAATTTTATAATAGTAAAGAAATGGAGGAACCTTACGATGAGGTGTCAATAACAACTACAGCTGAACCTGAATTTAATTCAGAAAATTGGATTGTACGACCACCTACAAAAAGTGCTCACTTGCAAATAAATCCCCATTTTTCAAATATACCAGTAAATACAAATTTCAGCAGCGTGCATGTACCAACAAATGTTTATGCTTGGGGTATGTATACAAGGTTAAAAAATTAAAATTTCAAGAAATAAAAGTTAAAAATTACGTTTTGACCCATTATTAACTCAATTTCAGCGCCAGAAGTGATTAAAGGAATTCATTGGTCGGAGGGTTTAGATACACATTTTATTAATAACTACCAAAGTGACCCTACGCTTTCGTGGCAATATTTCGGAAGTTCAACGGGATTCATGAGACATTATCCTGGTAAGATGCTCAAAGTATCTTAGTAGCTACAATTATTTATATGAATCGCTAAATATCAAATATGTAAAAAATATATGACTACTATTTTATCAGCCATAAGTCCTTAAGGCTATAAAAATATATTATTTTGTAGCTATGAAGTGGAGAGCTGATCCTGTTGATATTTACGATGCTCGTACTCGAGCTTGGTATATGGAAGCAGCTGCTAGTCCCAAAGACGTGGTTATTTTGGTGGATCGTAGTGGATCGATGACTGGCCAGCGACGAGACATTGCCAAACATGTCGTTACTAACATCTTAGATACCCTTGGAAATAATGATTTTGTAAATGTTATGACTTTTGCTGATACTGTGGAAGAAGTAGTACCTTGTTTCGAAGATTCCCTAGTTCAAGTAAGTCAAAGTTTGCATAGAGAGAAGTATATTTTAGTATTGTTCGTTTCGAAAATAGAACTTAATAATGTTTCTGTTATTAGGCTACCCTGGGAAATCTTAGAGAAATAAAACTAGCATTAGATAATTTCGAAACAATGGAGATAGCAAACTTTTCAGCGGCTTTGACAAGAGCGTTTGAACTTCTAGAAATTTATAGAAATAATAGCGGAGGCGCTAACTGTAATCAGGTAAATATCTTTATTCTGTTTAATCACACATTTTGTTAGTTCCTGTCATTAGAATATCCTTTTAATTTTCAGGCTATAATGCTGGTTACTGATGGCGTCCCATACAACTACAAAGAGTTGTTTGAGAAGTACAACTGGAACTATGACACCCCGGTGCGGGTGTTCACGTACCTGATAGGGCGAGAGGTAAAGGTAGTACCACTGCAGGTATTACTGTGTGTCGTAGTCATTGTGCGACCTGCATAATGCCTTCCTTTCGTACCCTAACCAGTACATCTTGAATGTGGTACTCTGTTCTTTCTATGTGAATTGTTCTCTTCACTCTTTGCTACTTCTTCTACTATTCTATTTTCCTTTTCCACTTTCATAATGCTTCTCGCTTGTAGTTGTCAGTCGTGTTTTTGTTGTGAGTAGATGTGGAGTCGTTTGAAACTATTTTATTAATATAGTAGCGCTAACTCACCCATGGTACGGTCGAGATCTGAATGAATTGCACGTTTTGTTATGCACGATTTGTATTGTCTTGTGTTCTTTATTATAACATATTTCTTTTTATAATCCAGTATTATCAGTTATTAAATTACACGCAATCACTGCTCTAGTGTGAATAAATTGAGCAAATTTAAGTAACTTTTCAAATAGAATAAATAGATAGACTAGCCTAGAATTAACTTTCATTTGTAGTATTGTATGTAATTGAATACGCTTTAGAGAGAACCAGAAGATTATGTAAATTTAGTGTTGGCCAAATAATATCTGCTAAGCGAAATGCAGGTGGCGGATGTGAGGGAGGTGAAGTGGATGGCGTGTGCGAATCGAGGCTTTTACGTGCATCTGAGTACGCTAGCGGAGGTGCGGGAGAGAGTCCTCGAACATGTCAACGTGCTGGCACGACCTCTGGTGCTGCAGCGGGAGAAACATCCTGTAGTCTGGACGCCTGTTTATGCCAATATAACGGTGAGAAAACGAAAGATTTAGTTTATAATAAATAGATAAATAGATAAACAAAAAATTATTGCTGTTGAAATTATTCATAAGGGGTTGGAGGCGCCGGTTTAAAAAAATGTAGTCTATGGGGCTCAAACAATGAAGATAAATTAAATGACAGCTCATAAGTTGAAATCCGTCAAGCCATTTGGGCTGTAGAGCGTGCCAAAGAAATGGCCATACTGGCACACTTCACCCTTCTGGCACAGTTGCGGTTAAAAACAACTTTAAACTAAAAGAAAAATTTTTGCAAAACTAAATGTTTTTATGAATTTATCTTAGGATCCGAAAGTAGCAGACTACTTGTGGGAGCAAAGAGAGAGAGCCGAGCAGAAGGAACGCTTCATGAGCCAGCGACGTGATAAAGTTCTTTTTAATTCAGATAAAGAACAGGATCGTAGATGGAGAATAACACAAGTAGGTCCTTAAAGTAATTATTGTTTTGTTGACGGTACATTACCTCATTCATTTGTTTATCTCTTTCTAGATGAAACAGGGGCAGTATAGCGAATTGGGAAATTCACAATATCAACTTATGACCTCAGTGTCCATGCCAGTTTACGATTTACGTCATAACGAGGTGGGTTCAGGTTTCTGCTGAATAATTAGCGGATTATTTGCTTATTTTTTTATCTCTCAAGAAAGGTAACAAGATTATTTGGTAATAATTCTAACGTTGATTCAATTGTGTCTCCTCTTTACTAGAATCTTGTTATCTGTTCTAGACGTATTGAAAGGAAAAGATTTTCAAATTCGAAATTTTTGTATGCATGATCAAAAAGACGTGTTGTGATTTCTGTACTAAGATTATATTGCAGATTGGTTTAACTTTTAGTAATTGGACGTAATCTATTTTTTGTTGCTAATGTTATTGTTAACAATTTCTTTATCAATTTCTTCTTGATGTCAAATATGTCTTCCTGTCTCTAATTAATAATGCTCTGTTTTGTTTGACGGTTCCCCTCAGAACATCACAGAGAATGTACTGATAAATGAAGCTTACTGGGTATCAGTTACAAAAGAGGTATTACACACTTAGAAAGTTTTGATGATTTTAATTGTAAAGTTTTTGCAAGATACAAGAGAGTTTTTATGATTTAGTTTTTTGAATTTCAGTAACGGTACAATGTTATTTGGCCCCGTTAGCGATGCATCTGTCCTCGATAGATGTTGGCCGCTCGGTCGCAGTCGCTTGCGACTGACAATGTGTTGTTGACCCTTTTGGCTTATCGTAGTATAGTAGTTTTCTACTAGATTGTAGGCGTAGACCACTAGGGTGTTATGATCGACTTTTCTATCAATTATCAAGTTCATTATTTCTGTGCAAGAATTATGATATATATTATTACACACACTATCTAATCGATAAAACGTATTTTTGCCTGATTTAGAGATGTCTTCGTAGAGACATTTTAACGATTGACTTGTTTTATGAGAAGTAAATGTACATAATATAATTATTTTCATTAAAAGTATCGTTCCGCCCGACATATGACACGTATGGGGCTTTTGTTATTTGAGTATCTATTGACTTTCGATTATATTTTTTTCTCAGAATGACAAAACTTTTAATATGCTATTGAAATTTAGTGTAAATAAAGTTTTCTCATTGATAGAGGAAACATCTCGATTTCTAGAGGAGGTTGTTACAATGCATTTATCTATATGTTATTAATTTTATTGCATTCGTACGTCCACAACCAATCGCAGTCTGTAGAGGAGAACGGCCAAAAAGAGGTAGGCCCACGCTCTCTTAGATTTGCGTACGACTGAGGACGGATGTGCGGCGATGGAAGTCCGACACTGATTAATCAATTATACCTTAATATAATTGACACAGGAAAGCAGTCTCATTTACACACATTCTCAAGTACGTGACTATGATGTTAAAAGTAAATCTCTTCTGGGTTGGTAATAGCATGTAAATTGTAAACTGATCATTGAATATCTGTGCGTGCACTCGATGACACTGCTTTCATACTATTAATCCAAATTTATTCTAAATTTAAATAAATATTATAAACGGAAATCAAATAACAATTTGACAAATTAATTTCATTGTTCTCTATACTTATGAACTATTTAATATTTTTACATACTTAATTAATTTATAAAATGTCAACAGATTCTTACTCGTACAAGGAATAATGTAAAAGGTTACCTACTCACCCATCTAGCAAGAAACAGTAGTGGGTCTAGAATGAGAAGTAGTGTTTTGATAACATGAATTGTGCAACTTATATTACGTAGTTTTGCTAGAACCTGTAATAATGAGTACTGAAACAGATGTAGTTCATATGTATACTAATGTAACCTAGACTTCGCCTAACGGGGCGTAGATGCTAGACAGAGAACTTTGCTATGGCTAGAACTTAAAGTATACAGATTACAATATTAGGTAGAATACAATGATATTAATAGTTTGTTTTTGTATTGCGTGAAAGTTTTTCTCTAATACATTTTTATTACCACACTTACTGGGTATAGACGAACCCAAGTGTAGATAAATTTAACAATATTTTATCGTAATATAAGGTAATTTTTCTATTTATTATTAAGAATTAATTTATAATTAACATATGATATTTAATTAAACATTACCTGAAACTCAATAAATGTACGATGATTTCAGATGCGTATAGCTAAGTTATTAGGAGTCGCTGGTACTGACGTACCATTGTCTGAAATACAAGCGTTGATGACACCGTACAAGGTGAGATTTTCATTTTTTTTTATTAATAGCAAATAATACTTTGTAGTCTTTAGTTTTAAATTACATGTAAGATAACTAGAGGTTAGTAAAATTCAAATATTCATGTAATTGACATAATTTTTGTCTCTGTTATTGTTAGTCTACCTTATAATTAGTAAATTCTTACTTAACTTGTAAATTATGCATGCATGTATGAACTTTTTAACCCGTCTGTTTAATAAGTAAAATTTTTGTTTCGAATGTACTCGTATCTAATTGTTTAAGGTCACATCTTCTGCGGCTACATTTATTAATTTTTTTTTTATTATAAAGCTCTTTATATTTGCTTCCGTTTTACAAAACTTTGATAACACTGAATTTCAGATAGGAGTGAATGGATACGCCTTCATAGTAACTAATAACGGATACATATTAATTCATCCGGATTTAAGACCTGTGGTTTGTATGAGATGTTAATTATTTTCTTGATATTTTCCTTCTAAAACAAGTACTTATAGAACTTTCGACAAAGTATATATTGTTAATTTTTCTTTTATCGAATTTAAAATTTGTTTTACAGTTTCAACAAATATTAAAACCAAGTTACAATAGCGTTGACATGATAGAGGTTGAACTATTCGACGATGATCGAAGTCCTAGGAACTTCAGCAAGGAACTAACTGCGGTAAACTTGGATTAATATTATTTTTTTCAATTTTACTGTAACTAATAGAAATGTACACTTAGAGAAATTAGGTATGTATAAGGGAGCTTACTATTATCTGTTGTGAGCCCCAATTACCAAAGTGATATACTTGTGTACCTAATATTAGTGTAATTAATTATTATTTTTGGTAAAATTTCAGTTTCGTCAAGAAATCATTGATCAGAGGACCGGAAATAAGGCAATGAATGTCAAGTATCATATGGACGACATGGTGAGCAACACCGAATTTTTTTTTGACATTTTCTAATACCTATTGTAACTCCTATTTGATTATAAAAAAAAAAACAAAATTTTAGAAAAACCCACGACCGATGAAATTTTTTTCAAAACGCTACTATTGCGCCCCCTATCAAGTTAGCACCATGACACTTATTAAAAAAGCAGTGTCTATCTAGCCCAGCATTTTTGGTAATAAATCGCGTTTGCAAAGATTGCTTTTGTAAGAAAAAAAATATTAGTAAAACTGTATAAAATTATGTAAGTACCTAGATACTAATATTTCTTACTTGTGCTGTAGCGAAGAGCATCTCGTGCTAAGAGGTATTACTACTGGACCGGGATAGCAGACTCGCCGTTCACTCTCGTGATCACTATTCCCGAGAACTACGGCCGTCACCGCATCACCCCGCCCCCTACCGACGATATACACCGCCTGTCTCTCACCTCCAAGAACATATCCGCTAGACAGTACCTGTCTGATAAGTGGAGCGTGCACCCTGATTGGTACGTTGATTCATTCATGGTTTACTAGAAAGAAGATAAAAAGGATCTTTAATCGAAGTTACATGTCACATACCTATCAAAAAATATATAGACGCAGTCTTCGGAACAAAAAAGGGTCGTATCGAAAAAAAATGTTATTAACTAATGATAACACTTTCTGGTACATTGCACGGCAGGCCGCTCATGTCAGATCGTAAAAAAAAAGAAAAAAATTGACTTCAGTTTTTTGTTCTGAACACTGAGTCTAGGTGTCATATTTTATGGTCTGACTTGCACGTATAAAAGCATTTTACAACCTATTACCTATTAGTGTAATAAAAGTAGTGATGCATAGTGATTTAATATCAGAAATTTAAATCACAAATCTGAACGGAATTGGTTACAAAAGTACTTTCGAAGTGTCACTGCTAATTTATATTGAAAGTACTCTTATAACTTACAGGTTATACTGTCGCCACTACGAGCGCACATTCTCGTCGCCAGAAGAGGAACTGCTGTACTTCCTGGAGAGAGTGGCCAAGCCTGGCTGGCGCTGGCCGGCCAAGCCCCGCCCGCCTGAACACCATAAGAACAAACAGGGGCACGAGAAACACAACGGCGAATACAAGGGTAGGTTAAAAATTTTAGTTTGCAGTTGAGAATCTAACTGCTTTAAAGATATTATTATGTAGGTAGTAAACGTAAAATAGTCGAGTAATTAAATAATTAACAACCCAATATATGAAACTAAAAACACAAAAAGTTTTTTTTTTGTTAGGACTTTTCAAAACTTTTATTTTACCTCATACCTAATCAATTACGCTATTTCGTACGTTATTACGTTTTTATGCTTAAAGCATCAGCTCGAGAGATATTTATGGTTAAATAAATTCTGTGGCAGATTCCACTTAGGTAAATAAAATTACCTTTTTTTCAGGAAGTCCAGAAAGCAGAGAGCGAGGAAAATCTTCAAATACTATACCGCGGAATGAATATTATTGTAAGTTGATAAATTAGTAAAAAAATGTTTGTAAATGGTACCTTAATTAACGTTTCAAACACTTAACAAGTAGACGATTTACCTAGGTATGTAATATATAAAAGTTATATATTTTCAGGTGATCATGGACTTATGCAGGCTTTAGTATACGACGCCAGGAATACAGCGTGGTTTAATAAAAGCATATCAGAGTCTGCGTCTGATGAAAAAGCGTAAGTGATCTTTTTTATATATTTAATCATTAGGAACCTACTAGAGTGTGGTTAAATATAATTTAATATAAAAATCCTTAATCTCCAACACTTACACCCAAATTAAGACTGTTTTTCAACACTCATGCTAAGAAACAATAAAAAAAAGTACAAAATTATCGCATAAATAGTTTTTTTCTAATTTTTATTTCGCGTTTTTAAGTTACTTCCATACTACTCTAGACTTAATAACATCCCTAGAGGGTTTAAAAAAATAATACTTCCTCAAATCTCCTTAAAGACCATCTTCGTTATACCTCTTAGCATTAGCGATGAAAAATATTGTACCATATTAAAAATCACATTTTATCATCACGCGTAGCTCCTGCTACGCCGTAGTCGGTCTACGCAACAGTGGCATACTCGTAGACTGACGTATTGTTTAACACTGCCTTATTCATGTTATTGAGGTGTTTTAATAACAATCTATCTACATACTATTATATTTCTGAGGTAAATTGATAATACATAAACATACAGAATAATACAAATCTTATGACTCAAGTTCCTATATGTATACGACCTTTATTTATTATGATATTTTTTAATAAACATAATAGATAAAGTTAAGCGTTGTTTTGCACATTACTCACTCTGCACATAAATTTATTTTAAAATCTGCCTGGATAGCCCATTGACAAAAGTGATTGGATTACTTCCGAGGTAAAGTATATAACGACACAATTTTGCATGGTAGACTGTACTGTACCTACGTGTTTCTTCTGTACTTCAATACTATGTGTTGTTTCATACTTTCTAAGCGTATTACTGAGATATTTGATGTTTAATAAATTGATTATATAACTATTATGGTAGTGGGGTATGGGCGGTGCCATTCATTAACTAAAAAGTTGAAAAATATACATAGATATAATTAACAATATGCGCAAAATTGCAAGTAACTTAAACTAAAATTAATTAGGAAAATTGGCGGAATAACTGATAAAATAATTATCAAAAACAAACGTGGTCGGAGCATTAATTTTTCATAGATGCCATCACGGAAATACGAGTATATATTTACAATGGATGGCACTTACGATATTTATCCTACCCACGACCCATAAATCAGGATTGTGATCAAGACTATGAACTATACATACATATGTGTTATAATAATATAGTGAAGTAACTTCATTTAGAAAGATTCGCGCTCTGTAGTAGGCCATTAATTGGTTAAAGCTAGCTAACATTATATAATTTATTGATTTTAATAAAATCACGTAGGTTCGCAGATTATCAGTGGTTCTAAAATCTTATGCAATTAAATAGCTTTTGGTATTCCTAGAAATGCAGCTACGGAGTAAGTGTATAGGTAATAAGTACCTATGTATTGTGGACAAATTGTTAATAAATTACGTGTATTAGGTATGTGCAGCTTAAGGATTGAAGTAAGTTGTTTGGTAAAAATGTTCGTGTTATTCCTGAAAAAAATTTCATTACGTGTGGATGAATTGTTCGACTATCTGTATAGTATATAATATTGTAAGGACTTTAATTAAATGATAATAGTGGTTGATGACGATGTCTGAACCCCAGTTTCGCCTATAACGGTGCTATATGACTCTTCCTGCTTTATGGATAAAATCTTGGATTATTATTAGTTCTACGGTGTGCCTAGTCGGAGTTTAGGTGCCTAAACTTACCCAATAGGATCTAACTTTAGCTGTATTATTGTTGCAAGAAACTTGAAATACTCGTAATTTAGCATCTAGATAAGTTATTTAACTGTACGAATACCGCTGGCAACAATGCATGCTTTTGCGTGCATAAACCTGGCGGACAGGAAAGGGTTCAGGTTATTAATAATTTTTGGTTTTCATTATAGGGCTGAGTTCATACAACGCTTCGGCTACATCGTGGCATTCCTCGCCACACACAGCGGGCTGACTCGCTGGCAAACCCATCCTCCGAGGGAACACGACGTCGACAAGTATGGATGAGTTAAGAATCGTTAAATTATACTTAATGACCTACCTCATATTTTGTCCCTTAGTTTTCCACATCAGGTACTCCTGATCTTCAATTTTCATGTACAGTCACGAGCATAAATATCTGACCCCCCCTGAAAACCAACTTCCCGGTTTCCGATTGAGCTGAAATTTTGGATGCATATATTAATAGATAAAACTACAATACTATTTTGAATTTAAGCTGATCTGATGATGGAGACCGAAGGTGGCCATAGGAACTCCTTAAGAAAACCACACAACCCCATCGAAATTGGACTCGTTTAATTTGTCTTGGCAAGGACAATATTTCTAGATGATGTTCAGAGCTTGCTGATACGGCCGTAAGGAGTTCCGACCTTCCAAAAGTACTGTTTTAACAAGCTCTGAAAATCGTCTAGAAATATTGTCCTTACCTTAACGAATAAAACAAGTTCATTTTTGATGGGGTTGTATGATTTGCTAAAGGAGTTCCTGTGGCCACCTTCGGTCTCCATCATCAGATCAGCTTATTTACTTAATAATATTGTAGTTTCATCCCATTAATATATGCATACAAAATTTCAGCTGAATCGGACACCGGGAAGTTAGTTTTCTAAGGGGGGTCACATATTTATGACGCCTAGGGGGGGTCAGATATTTTTGCTCGTGACTGTACGTACCTACCTTTAGTAATTAGTAATGACTCATATCGGACAACTTTTGCTATGGCAGCGTATCAAAACTCTAATAGTATGGCCGGTACCTTGAAGTAGGTACCTCGAAAACAGCATCACTTACTGGGTCCAATTGTGGTCCGAAACATACTCAGTTCCTCTAAAATACCTCACAAAGTTTTTATTAAAATCGGTCAGACCGTTTAGGAGTTTAGTGACAACCAACCACACGCGCTGTGTTTATATATCATAATGATACTTACATTACTTAATTGCTACTTAAACACGTATAATTATTTGTTTCCACCTTTATAACAGCTGTACGTAACTAATGTACCTACCTATTTAGGTATTAATAGTAAAATAATTGACCAGCAAGCCAGAATTCGGCCAGGAGTACCCGCGCGCGATCGACGAAGTATGGTACCGGCGAGCAGTGGAGCATCACTACGTGGACCCCCTGAGCTATGTCTACAGTGTCGACCTCAACACAGACAAGGTGCCTCTCAACGTGAGCGCGGCCGTGGTCACCGCTGCCCACGCTGTGTTCCACGGAGACGGACACAGGAAGGCGCCGGCTGCTGTCGTTGGCTTCCAATTCAAACATGAACGACTTCGAGAGTGGTTCGAAAATACCACTTGCACGGTGAGTCACGTTTGTAATGTTATGTATTAGATGTTTAGTAAATATAGGTAGTAATATAAAGACCTAAACAAAAAATCGGACTGGTAAAAGTTAAGGTAACCAAGTACAAAACAATTTTCTCATGAATAGAAAATATTCGTACTTAATGATATTATATTTTCAGTGTGAACACAACAAAGAATGTGACGTGGACGACTGGGATTGCTATTTGGTCGACAACAACGGTTGGATAGTTGTCAGCAAAGATGCCAATCAAACAGGACAATTTTTTGGCAAGGTACGCTTTTCTGTTCATTATTATTCGTAGTAACTCTTATGAGTTGTAGTCATTACTTAATATTATACGGGCATTCAAATATGCGTGAGCTAACATCAAACAATATTCGAGGTGCTCACAGAGCAAGGAATATATCAGTTTACTTCCGGGGAGGTACCGATTAGGTACTCTGTTTGCTAAAGATAGGGACTATAAAACTATCTATTCTTACGTCTCTCTTTAATTAATAAAACAAAAAACATTTATAAAAGAGACGCATATTGTGGGAACTGTAATTTTGGTCACTATGTGGTTGAGTATTAAAAATAGTTTCGAAAACATATAATTTTAAAGTTACATCGTGTGACTGAAACCTACGGTAATTTCTGTAGATTCGTCCGGATATAATGTCGAAACTGATCGAGGAAGACGTGTACAAGCGGATCCACGTGGTGGACTATCAGGCGGTATGCTTTCGGGAGAAGAAGACCACCAACCCGGCGACCATGTTGATCACTGTACGTATTCTGGTCTCTAAGAAACAGTATATAATCGGTTAATAAATCCAGTTAATAAATCGGTATCAAGTATCAGCCGGATAGTGTTATCGGATACACAAACTCTCTTATAATAGAGTCCTAAAGAGTTAATGTTTGGCATACAAATGGAGTCTTAAGATAGAGCTCTTGCCCTATTTTTTTAATTAATACTGGCCTAAGACAGTTAAAGTCATATTACGTAGGTATGTACTTAGGTACTATTCCATTTTGGTTCCAATATTGGGACTACAAGGCTTATGTTCGAAAAAAACGCATATAGTAGGAACTGTCCTCTTAGTCACAATCTTTATATGATGAAGTGATACCAACATACTTAAACTTATCTATATGTTTAGACAGTTTCACGTAAAAGTTCATTTATTATTCTGCCAATCTTTCAGCCCTTGGAGAACC
Organism: Lerema accius; assembly: GCA_001278395.1. Lineage (NCBI taxonomy): Eukaryota > Metazoa > Arthropoda > Insecta > Lepidoptera > Hesperiidae > Lerema > Lerema accius. The sequence goes on along the minus strand of LGAG01000636.1, from coordinate 150 downwards.
TCCGTCTAGTCATGGCTTGGTTTATATCGACCACATTTTGGGTGTACAACTCCATTACTCTAGGACTGGCTCAGCATTCCAGCAACATATACGATGAAGGTAATCGTTTACAATAATTACAAATGTGTTTCATGTATCTGTCAGTCGAAT
>LGAG01000633.1:859628-876870 GCA_001278395.1 Lerema accius | reverse complement strand
AGTAGAAACTAGTCGGGCAAACTCCGACTTTTAACGTGAGTAAAGCCGTAATTTGATATTAAAAATGTGTTCAGTATCAACTCACGAATCACTCAGTGTTAAAATTATTTTTCTATTGGATGTTTTTTTAAAAAAGAGTTTTCTTAGGCAAGGTTAATATATGTTTAATGACTTTTTACAAGAAATTTGTTTGTGATAATAAAAACTATAATTTAAGAAAGCCTCAAAGTCAACAAAATCCTTAAAATGGCCAAAACCGGGTCACTCACCCTATAAATATTTAGTGGTTCGGGATTATTTATCAAATATTTCTACAGTGATGAGAAAAAAAATCAGCGTAACTATGGGTAGATCAATAAAGCTAGTTAAAATAATGTGCAATTTCTTTTTAATAATTCTCTTAGGATTTTTGGTAATCCAAAGATCTCAAAAAACAGTGTCAAGGAAGAAAATAGATAGATTTCTCGTTGATTTGAAGCACATACTTATTTGGAGTAAAGCATCATATATGGTAGAAGACGGTCAGAAGCATTTTATTAATCGAAGTTGTCGTTTTATCAACTGTTACTTCACTACAAATAGAAGTTTATTTGGGGATATAAGATACTTTGATGCTATTCTTTTTAATGTTCAAGACTTAAGTGACGAGAATTTTGTTTTTCCTCAACTAAGAGGTATGTCTCAAAAATACATCTTCGTGGCCAATGATTCGGCTGATAACTATCCGGTTTGCAATCCCGCGTTTGACAACTTCTTTAATTGGACTTGGACTTACAGGTTATTTGGAGTTATTACTTAATTTGAAAGTAGCTTACAGTAGTATGTTAACTTTTTGATTTATAACAATTTCTGGTTACGTAATTGACTGTTATCAGTAGAGAGACTCTTAGTTAAAAATTGTGTTTTTAATTTATTATCTAACTTACATTTTCAGAACTGATTCCACTGTGAAATTTAGGTTCATCACAGTGTACAACACTTATTATGAAAATCTCGGTTCTCATTTCCAATGGAATCAAAACATGACACAAATTGATGCTTCGTTGAAATCTCAATTTATAACAAAGTCGAAAGCTGCCGCCATTTTTCTAGACAAATGCAAAAGCAGAAGCAATCGAGAAATATTCTTAAAAGTTCTTCAGAAAAATCTAGAAAAGTATAATTTGACGGTAGACATTTATGGTGACTGTGGGCCAAATAAGTGCAAAAGGAAAACAATGTTTCCCTGTTTTTGGAGAGTAAAAAAGAATTATTTCTTCTATTTGGCTCTGGAAGATTCTATTTCGGTCGACTTTGTGACGAATGCTGTTCTGTATGGTTATAAGAATAATGCAGTACCAATTGTTTATGGTGGAGCACAGTACGAGAGGTAATTTTTTAAGTGAATAGGTCTGACAGAGATGGAATGGATACTGGATGGTAAATGGTCAACGTCTTTTGCGCACATTATTACCTAAAACAAAAGCTTAGAAGGAAGAAAGAAATGTTGGTGGACTATATAGAAATTTACCGTTAATTCACCTATTGCATAATACAAGATTGATAATACGTGTACCTATTAAGCTTACAAAAACATTTGAGTTAGAATTCTAAGCTATAGGTATTGTCGAAATTCTTACGTAGACTCTGGCCACCACAGGACATTTTTCTCACAATAATTCTGTAATTTTTCAGATTTCTTCCACCGGACTCTTATTTGAACGTGCAGGGATTCACTACAGAGGGATTAGCTGATCATATGTACCGCATTATTCAAAATCGGAGTCTATACTACGATTTATTTAAATGGAAGAATCATTATACCATCGCAGAATCACCTATTCTGGACGCCTGCGCATTGTGCGAAAAGTTAAACATTCCTGAATGGCTAGTACATAGGGGGTCAATAAAAAAGTTCAGGAAATGGTGGAATCCAGCGTATGAAGAAAGATGCGTGTCTACTACCAATGTTTATAGTATACTTTAGTTACAATGGATATTTAGGCACTTTACAACGTGGTAATTGTGTAACTGACAACGCATCTCTGGATTTCTAACGAGTGGATATAGAGGGTTGAAAATGAGTGAAGCAATTCTTATTTTAACCCGGTTAGGTTGTAAGATTAGTAAATCCGCTGCCTTTTAATGTTAATATAATTAAAAAAAAACCTAAGAACACATTATACTTATTTAATTTTCTTTATGATAACGAAAAAGAAATCCTTCTCCAAATATCTACTAATTACTAATTGAAATAATAATGCAGTATTGAATTCAAGCAGATGTTAATGCTTTACCTGGCTGCATCAGGAGTATAATGTTTTCGAGCGTATGTATGTATGCCCATTTCTTTGGCAATCTCTACAGTCCAAATGGCTAAACGGATTTCAACATGTAAGGCCGTTGGATTCGTCTCTATTGTTTTTAGCAGTCAGGTTCTTTATTTATTACCATAGTATTAAAGTCTTACAAAACCGTCAATAGGTATACCCTACCTACTTACTAATATTAGCCTACTAATTTGTGTTGCTATAAAGTTTGTCGAAACCCCTACGCTTAGCCTTAATATGCTTTAATAACACCATCCTATCTTCAGAGCTATACGGAGAAATATCTAATGAGATTACCCGAAGTAACGTGCCCTACTTAAATGTATTTCAGACGTTATTTGCTAGGCTTCTAGGAAATTTCATCTCCCTAGTAAATCTTATAACATAGGTACGTCACATAGTTTACCTATGTTTTGTATAATGTAATAATGATGTGTGTAAATAGTGTGTTATTTCTGTGCTTTCCCGTATTGTAACAATGGGAGTAATCAACTAGCTTTTAAATGACTATTTGGTTCCATTGGGAATGATATCATGTTATAATGTTTATATACGTTTTGATGCAATAAAAAAGTGTACCCACAGTTTATAAATAGGTTCCTATACATTTCACAGTGGAGAATACTACGAGGGTGGCTAGGCCGAAACATAACCTCGTCCATTGTTCAACAGAGTACCTTTGTATTTTATCGTCCGAAATATTTATTTAAAAATGTTGCCAGAAAAAATATTAATTCTTCCGTCCCCTGAATAACATTTATAACGTCACATTGGCAACAAAAACGTACAATTTCTAAAGTGTCCGTCAGAATGATTCGGTCCAACAACAGTAATCGGGTGTCCTTTCAAAAAACGCGGACAATTTTGCACGGGACCGTCCGCGCCCAACCTACATCATGTGTACAATACGCGTGACATGTTTAAAGAGTTTCTGTTATGGAAAAATCACGGAAAATCGTAACGTGACAAATGGAATTATGTTTTCTTTCGTAGGTATTCAATTATAATCGTATGTTTTTGTGTTTAAAAAGTTTTTTTGGAAGTTTTGATGACATGTTACAACAGCTATTTTAATGTAAATAACTGAATGAATGACAGTTTTTTTAATAGAATAGACATAAAGTTATGCGTTTTAATGTCATGACTTAATGACCTAACGAAAATAAACGATACTGATGACTTGAAATCCTCTCCGAAGTAGAAGTGTTAAAACAATTTTGCTAGTAGCGGTCACTTCGTAACTTTTTTTCTTTCTTCAATACATTATAACCTTAAGTTTGAAATTTTATATGATAAAACGCTATCGATGACTGACAGACGATGTAATGAGTACACCTAGAAGCATTAAACTTTTTGCAGAGCTTAAATTATGTTGCACTTAAAGTACTCAGGAACTTTCCAGAATTTATCAAATCAAGGGTTAAAATAATAAAAGAATTAATTGTACTAGTACATACAGACGTGAACGTGCATTAAACAAATAGAAAAAAAATCATATAAAATGTATTTCAATAATGTCATATCTACTGTCAATGGAGTGATTCGTTTTGTTTCAGGTTTGATTCAGTATTCCACGGACGCGGTGATTTTCCAATGAGCGACCGCGGAGAATGCAAAGGCGCCTTGCCTTCGACGGCAGTGAGGGGTTATTCTGAACAGAGCTTGCGAAAGCTTGGCCTTTTGTATAAAAATCCTCATTCTTTTTTAATTCTACATACTCATAGAAATTGTGGATGCTATAGATAATATAGAAAGGCCAAGAAGTAATACCGTACTCAGATCGAAAATATAAACTAAAGATTAAAATTTTTGGACTCATTCGGTTGATGAGATCTGATGAGTGCTGAGACTTAGCAGTTTGTTAAATTTTAAAGAATTTTTGCACGATGTTAACTTTTACTTATTTTGGCTCTAATTAATTTATTAATTGTTACCTATTTTGCTTGACTACCTTATAGAGCACGATTTTTTAGTAGTCGAGTTTAATTTTTAAACTCATTGCTTATTAGGTAGGTACTTCTAAAAAACGTAAAACTAAATTCCTTTTAGTTTCTAAACTGGCCATACTGGTACATTCTTTATCAAACATGGTCTACAATAAATCAATTTACTCGTACCTTGCTGTAGTTTGTTCCAGAATATTCCTTCCAAGTCGGCAGAGAGAGTCGTCTCGCTAATGAGATCCTTTGGCTCGCGGTTTGCATTCCGGATGAGATTCGCGCTCAACTCATTGCCTAATAATGAGATTTGAACTACCTTTAAGACAACGATAAGATTCCGCTGTCTTTGAATAAGAATTGTACATTATTAGAACTGTATTGTCGGCGTGTACGACTTATCTTCAAAGACTAGGTATGCTTAAAGGTGCTTTTCCTATTTTTTCTATGTTGGTAGTGCTACTTTTATTTTAAATCAAGTGTTTTTTTCCTATTATAAGCTAACGGTCGAACAAAATTCATCTAATGGTAAGTGTAGGATGGAATCAGAGTTTTTATTTTGATTTTTCAGAATTTGTAAATTTTTTTTGAATTCTTCTCTGCAATTTTGTAAATGTAGCGTAAAGTCTAAAACTTTTAGAAACTTTCTTAAAATGTAAAAATAATAAAACTATTATGACAGTTAATAAAGGTTTCGTAAATAAATTGTAATTGAAACCTATTATAATAGAAACCAATTCGACGAAGATCCTTATAAACTAGCATGTCACTACTGGGTGACAAAAAGGGTACGATGAGCAAATGTATTCACGGGACCCATTTCTGAAGCAGGTCTCACTGACACAAGAGAACGTATCATATACTCGTATTTATCTTAAATATTACATTCATATATCTACAGGATGTTGACGTCAAGAACTACAGGGTGTGTCTTTTTCATTAGAAATACTGAAGAAATGAAATATAAGCGACGTAACTGAATGAATGTGATGTTAAATTAGTTTCTAATAAGACATTTTTATATTTTTCCATATTTACTCTAGAATCTGGTAATGCTTTTGACTAGCTAAAAATATAATTATCGTTGCAGTAAGAATATAAAATAAAAATTAAAAAATATTATCTTGCCTTATTGTTATGTGAAAGCCATAAATATAATTCCTGACAATACCCTATGAGCGTCTTAAAAGAAATGCAATATTACAATATACTTCTATACAAATACATTAAAATTATTTCACCCCGAAAGAGAATAAAAATCCATAACATAGCTGGGGCCCTAAAAAAACTATCCGAACGCGATATGGTGACAAAAAGGCTACATCTCATATTGGATGAGCCCTCAGGGACAAGGTGGACGGGCGAAACTGAATATTGCAGATATGTTCGCATTATTGCTACGTGTCTCCATTGGCATACACGGCACGGCACCGATTTTGACGGCAAAATGTAACAAAGACAACATCAACATCATCATGCTCTCTGAAGAATGGTCAAGTTTACTCATGACCTGTATTCGTAACGACAAAAGACTACGCAGAATACCCAAGAATTTTCCATTACCTGAACCTGAAGCTAATCCTTCATATAAGGATCCAAAGGAATACAGGGACACCATATAGGCAGGAAACCTTATCAGTAATAGACATACAGTCTACTTGTTACCTGACTGCGTTAGGAGGCCAATATTTTTCAAGCTTATAAATGTATGAACTTTTCGTCAGCATGCTTTACAGTGCAAATTACTTGTTTATGTGTGACGGCTAATGTATGGTTAATGGTAACAACTTACCTTAACGTGGTAAGCCCCTGTTTGTTATTGGGCTATTTAAATTTGCTCTAAATTCCTCTGATTGGTTCTGTGGTATTGAAAGTAAAGTTTGACTTACGCATGGAGTAATACGAATAAACGCTTTGCAAAATAATTCTAGATTGAAATTCGAAACTTTTGTTACTTGTTTATAAGCGTGGGAATACTTTAAATTTTTATGTTCCATATAAACCTTAGAAATATCAAATAGGCAGTAGAAATAGATCATAATGGTGGTAGCTTCAAAAGAACATGTTACATTATTTATTTTACATTATGGACGTTACCTATTAGCTTATTACTGATTCTCCAATTCTTTAACTAACAGAAAAGGACTACAACAGTTCAGAATTCAATTCAGAAGGACGTTATTACTCTCCCAAGCATTGAAACGATCTGACCATCATGTAAAACGACTATAATTCACGTAAGTATAGATAGTTAAGAAGGTATATATTCCTATTAAAGAGGTCATACTGACGTCACCTTGATGTTATTTAATCCGTGACAAAATGGAGACAAACTCACAAGTGCCTAATACATAATGGATAACAGCCGAGCTAGTTTCAATAAAAGGATTTTTTGCATACTCGCCTTACACATTTTGCGATATTGTAACATCGTTCTGCTGAATTTATTCCTTTTTTACATGATTCATATTTACTGCGTACATTCATGGTTGGAGTTTTTGAAGATATTGCGGAAAATTCTTGGAGTATTCTCTTTGCTGTTGAAGACCTACTCTTGGTGAAAGCCTTCCTGTTTTACGCTATAAGGTTTGTTGTTACATTAGGTGAATCAGGTGTAACTGTTTTGTCTTTATTGAAAACCAATTATTCAACTCCTTATATAGGCTATTTTAAGTAACTAAGTGGACATATCGATCATATGCTTTATTAAAAACTCGTACTTATATACAATTTAATTGTTTTAAAATAGACTTTTATGGGTTAGTACTATGCATATTTACGACTTTGGTGTTAAAAACGTCTGTAGGAAAGTTACGTAGGCGTACGATTCTAATTCTTTCAAGCCATAGTTTCTATTCGAGGGCCTTTTATATCCAAAAGTTATGGTTTTTTAATTATGTGGCCAGTGTATTGTCGCTTCACACGACCAAAAAATATTATTTCTTCTTCTTTCTTCAATTCTCTGTTTACTTCTATAAGGTAAGGTGGGGTAAGACTAACACACGGGGCAAGACTAACACTGTCTATTATCTCGATACGTATAGCTTAAATACGAAATTCTTCCAGTCTTTAAGATAGAACTAACGTAAATGTTCTCGGCTTAAACACACACATGTCGTTTCTTCAAGTGCATATCGAGATAATAGACAGTGTTAGTCTTGCCCCGTGTGTTAGTCTTACCCCACCTTACCTTACTATTTCAGGTATCCTCATTCATCTTAACATTTGATTATTTCTTATTCGATCACGTTGATAATCCCAATGGACTGACTTATTTAGCCAGTTTAATTACATAGATACTTAGCATAATAAGATATAACACACCTAGTAAATCTCTGATCAAAGCAGACTTAGTTATAACATCAGTTATAGCTCTGAGCAAACTTAATCGGCTTACGATTGAAATTGAAATCAATAAGGTGCTTGCTTGGAAGATATTAACAGTCTTTACTCTTTACCAGAAAATAAAGTAGGAAATTAATCAGTTTTGTAGTTAATTGCTAACTCTGAATTAAGAAATCAGTTTTTATTACTCCTTTTCTATAACTTCCATCGGTACAAATTTTTAGTATATGATGCTGAGGTAGTTTAGACATATACAGAACATAGTCTAGTCTAGATCGCTGAATATATGTCTAGCATATAGTGTGACGTCTTAAATGATGCCATATTACTAACCATTACTTGATGAAATACAAAACTAAACACATTCAATCACCGATTTTGTTATCTAATTCAAGTCATCGATTACAATCTGGAGTACCTAAAATAAAACCACACCCGTTCGCTAATGTGTGAAACAACGTATACAGATATAAAGAACTACGCGAGCAGAGTGACCGAGCAACGTACGACAATTCATCTTCATCCCGTTCGAGTGCACGGTTCCATTGTCTTCTATACATGATATATTGCCGAATTTCTATTCAAAGTGCGTGAAAATCTAAAGCTGAACATTCATTCATATTGTTGTGCTATTGTTCTGTTCGATTGTGGATCTAGTTCCATCGACGGATGTGGAAACAAATAAAGCAAAGCAATGAATTTCCACGTTTGGTTCACATCAGGTCGTGAGATGAATGAATGAATGACATTTTTAAACTAGATGGCACATCTTGATACTCAAGCAAAATATTAGTGATCAATTTAAGGGTTGGGAAGACACGCTTTTGATTTTACACGTTGGCGCCAAAATTACTAGTCTTTTGTAATCTCATAAATTATTTGGGTGCAGTTGCAAACTAGTTTTGCACAATTATGCAGTGTCTTATAAGCCAAAATGTAGTGGAGGAGTGCTAGAGAGGAGAGTCCATAGTGGAAGTTAGTAGCCAACCTCAGCGATGGAACTTTTTTACCAGCACAATGACTTCCGATATAGCTTAACGATTGTTATGAGAACTAGTACCAACGGCTTAACGTGTTATCTGAAGCACGGTTTGATTGGTTTGATGAATTTGAAATATCACATACCTAAACAACGTAACAACCAGGACCGTTGGCTTACAGGTAGGCTATACGAGTTATAAAATTATTTAAATAACAAAAAGTCAATAATTTTAAGTCAATAATGTTAGGTAATATACCTAAACCGTGCCGTCTCAAACCTTGTCACCGTGTCCACAGTGACGGATAGTCTCCGTGTAATGGCGGAGTGAGCGATCGCCCTCCAATCTGACAAGTTAGTTCTCAACTGATGGATGGCCACGATGGCCACTGGCCACTACACGATCCTGTATTGATTGACTTTTTCGCTTCGATAAATATGTGTAAGATGCTGCTGTTTTCCAAAGAGCATTATGAACTACAAGTTTTAAAACATGGTAAAAAATTTCAAAGATATAATGAAGAATAAAGCGCATGGGCGCCAAAGGGTAATTTTTTCAGCGAAGGTACCTACCATTTGTACTCATTTCCATACCCATTTCTTTGGAATGCCAGTCAAAAGGGCTTAACGCATTTCAACATAACATGTGATGTCATTGGAATCGTTTCCATTGCGAAAGTACTTATAATTTTTAAATAATATATAATTACTATATTTTGTAAACAAAGTATCCCCTTTACCCCCATTTTTATCAGTCGGGTTTTTTGTCGTTGTAATCGAACCTAGAACCTTCTGAACGGCATCAGCAGTTAGACAAAGATTACAACACAGATAGTATTGTAAACGCAGTGTATTTTATAGGAATGTATAATCATCATCCAACTCGTTACATCGTATTAAATGTTTGTGATTGGAATTTGGAACTGAATGATTTAATTAATTCATTGAATTCGGTTTGGAAACAAACGGATTTCATATTGAGTTTCATGTGAATTATTTTACTAATGCATTATTGCGTCCTGTTGGTATAATTAGAAGAAGCGTAATAATATTTGAGCGTATGTAATGTATGGTGAAGCGCTCATAGCCTGGCGGCTTGCGTCGCTCCTAAGTGATCGACAAAGTTAAGCAACTGTGGGCGTGGGTAAGTGGATGGGTGACCGCAAGTGGCAAAAATATCTTGAGCGTTTCCGTGCTTCGGAGGGCACGTTAAGCCGTTGGTCCCGGTTGTTACCGTTAGGTGACAATCGTTAGCCATGTCGGAAGCCTTTGGGTGGCATAAAAATTTCCGACACTTGGGTTGGTCACTAAGCCCTCCGCCAATCCGCACTGGAGCAGCGTGGTGGAGTCTGCTCTATGCCTTCTTTGTATGAGCAGAGATGCATCTATGTATGCCCATTACAAGTTTTACCTAAAACTGCGTGCTAAATAGGATAAATTAAAAAAATGGACTGTAAGCTGTGATTTTTGAACTGTGCTTCGCATACACGAAATACACGGCACACAATAACGCTTGCTTCCCTGTTATTTCAGAGTTACATCCACATATTGCGGGATATAATTCTGCCACACACTGGCTGCAATATTGCCAACTATTTAAACGATGCGCCTCTAAATTGAATTACGATGAACTGACAAATTCGACGCTCTTTGTAATATTAATTGCATGGCGTATGTACTTATTTAATACGTTGAATTCGGTTGAATTGGACTGGTAATGAGATGCGGTGATTTAAAATTTTATTATGTAGAATAAGGGTCTTTTTACATGTACGATAGACACACGACAATAACGAAAATTCATGCCATTATATTCGCACACACGCGCTTTAAAATATCGCATACATACGAGTACCTATAGTAAGTAATTGAAGGAATCTTCCATTAGACATTTTACAAATGTAAAACCTTTGATTAATAAAATACCACTTTTCCATTGCCATCGATACGCATGTATAAATCAATTACGGAATGCAATGTTAAAATAGTTGGCGATAACAGGTACGTATGGGAAATATTAAAAGGTAACACAAAATATAGAAGTGGCAATTGTTTATTACCTTGCTATTAAATACTATTAATGGATAAAATAATAATAGGTAATAGAAGAAGCAAGCAAGAGTTATCGATAATGGAAGATGGCGGGTTAATTATTATTATTATACGAAGAAACCTGATATTTCAATCAACTGTTTTCAAGTCGGCCATGTTTGGAACCGACTTAAAAAAGAAGAAAAGATGTTTTAACGTTAGCATCAAAACTGCGTTGAGAATTAGAAAACCTCATGGTTATGATGAAAGGATTGCGAATGATGAGTGAAGAATTAAATCCTCGAATATTGACAAAATGCACAATAATTGGTATCCGCATATTATTATGTTGGTACTAAAACCGAATTTAAGGCATTTCTATATTTTGTTTAATCTGCTCATGTTACAATAACAAAATAACTTCAAAATAATTCAAGTTCCGGTTACAGTGGTTTATTGCATTCTTTAAAAACCATCTCCAATTTTAGTGTTGTATTTGTTGAAAGTAATTCAGAATATTATTTATTACAAACATAAAAATAAACAAACAATTGTAAAACAGTGAAACGCTCTCAAATTAATAGTTGTATTTTGTGAAAGTACTAGTAGTAATTTAACAACTATTAAGTTAAATGAACAGTTTTAAAAAGTATGCTTGTTTTTTTTATTACGGTGCCCCTTACTGCAACTGTCCAAATTATTTAGCTGTCAGGTTTTTCTTTTAATATTAATTATAACCTACTTGTTGTGTTCTTGACCACTAACTCCATAAAAATCATTCAAAGATAAGAAATATAATAATGAATTTATAGCTGAAATTCTGAAGAGTAATTTAATGTGTAATTTGCAGTAATTTGGGTGCAAAGTGGGTTTCAAAAGGCGTCGGTATTAAGTATGCCGTTGCGGTTGGGGCGCGATTTTTCCTCATAAAGCATAAATTCCTGTTATAAGTTTGAGTGATCATCGTCAGGTTATATATATTTTTACGAGAAAACTTACAGATTGCCTATGTTCAGATACAGGCACTGTTTTTCCACCAATATCTTCTTTCGTTGTTTATTTAAAAAAATGTTTTGTTTTGTTAATAAAAGCGAAATAATTGGTTTGGATATACTTTTGTTAGATTCCGGATTTGATAAAGATATCAGTTTCGTTTTAGTTTCCAGTTTTCCGTTCACTAATTAATCGCAAATCTCATACCAAAAAATATATTCATGTAAGTCCCAATTTATGTAGGTCACTCAAAACTTTAACTAATTAAGAATGAAACTGGTTCGTTTAGGTGAGGCTCTGGATTCCTTCTTTACATGAATGATGGCTGGCGGAGTAGTCTTATTGGGTAAGAATCCCACATAAAATGACCTAAGGATTTTCCGTATCTTAACGAAGATTTCCGGCTCGAAAACAAAAAACGATCGCCCAATAAGAACAAGCCTTGATAGCCATTCGGCTGCTCCGTTCAAACATCACTTATTAAGGAACGATGGCTCTTCATAACTCCTGATTTTCTGCCGCTAATAGAGCCTTCAATAAACGAACGGAACTAAGGAATATAGAATTATGTGAAGGGTCCTACGGAAAATAATTGCTTCTTGCCGTTTACTATATCTATGGCAATAAGGCTAAACAGGGAAAAAATTAGATGTCAATTAAAAAAAATGGACATCACAGTTAGATAAAGGACACACACCAACATCGGAAAATTAAATTTTAAATCAAAATTTCTGCTTTGTTGGGAATCGAACCGACGAACGATCCAGTTACTAGTAGTACGAAACTATTAGGATATAGATTTTACTTTCACGTCAACGTGAAAAAAGCTACAACTAGATCCCTTTGTCCTTTGTCATGGCTTTTGTATATTCATCAGTCGTTATCCGAAAACCGTTTAAAATTCAACATCAATTCATCTTGGTACGTTTTCACAAAGCGACCGTTTTAAATACATACAACTTTTCTAAATAAAACTTTGACCGTTCAGTTTCAGTACTATACTTTAAATTTTTAACCATTGTTGGCCATAAAATCTAAGCATTATTATAATTGTCTAATAAACACGGATGTTAGAACCGTTTGATTTAGACACAGAAAATAGTGCATCAAAAGCCCGACCAGCGAGTTTTTAATAATATTAAATATGTTTTTTACATAAGTGACAGAACATTTTCTCACAATTTTTTGGGTAGGTAAGATCTTTAGAAAATACAAATCAAGAATTATTGTCGGGCAAGGTTCTTATTCAGCTAGAGATAAGACGTGGATTAAAATTAATTATTAGAGGTCCACTAATTTCGGCGCTAACTACCCTGCTTTTTAGGGTTCCGTACGTAAAAGGTAAAAAAGAAATCCTATTACTAAGCCTCCAATCGGTCGGTCTATCTGTCACTAGGGTGTATCTCAGAAACTATCTAAGAAATGTAGAAAGCTGAAATTTTGACACAATATTTATAAGTAGTTGTTTGTTGTACCTTTCAAAATAAATAATTAAATAAAAATAAAGTTTATATTAAAGTGGGCTCCCACCTCAAACGTAATTTTTAAGCAATTTTTTACTTGATCTTAAAACAGGTAGAAACTTGAAATTAAAAAAAAGTAAGTATCTTTTATAAATGACGCTACGGAACCCTTCATGCGCGAGTCGGACTCGCACTTGGCCGGTTTTTAAGTAAGACAGACCTTCTTTAAACGTGAAACAAAGCGATCGATGGAACACAACTGTCGAGTCGCATCACCCGCAGATGGACTCATTGTCATGGCATTTCAATAAGCGGATTATTCAGCGATTTGCATCGGCACGGACAACTCTATTTCCATGTCAAAACCCTAAACTGGAACGAGAACTGTTCTCAAGTACAGGCCGGGATGTTTACACTACCACTGATGATTTATTTACATAAATACTTTGCATTCGATCCCTGTTTGTTTGGTGAATTTGTTACGTAATTTGACTAATTTAGGCGGGGTTTGTGATAGTTTTGAACTAGTTAATTGTTTTTATGTTCTATTATTTTTGGATACGAAATAACATAACATTTGTAAACAGGAATTAACACTGGGAAACTCGCACTTGATTAAATAAACAAAACAAAAAAAAAGAACTTAAAACCTGACATTTTTGGGAGTCCTCAGTAGGTGGCGTTAGTATGAAAATAAATTATTTTAATTGGTTGTAGTTATACGAATTGCTAATTATTATAGTTTATATTAAAATGGCGATTAATATTTAATTTAGTAATACTAACGTAAAGAAGACAGTCGTATCGTTTCATGCAGCAAATAAACACTTGACAGATAGTTAATCAACTGTAGTATCTGGTGCAGCGCCAAAAAATCTTATAGTAGTTAAAATTTAATTATTAAACCAAAACGTCTTTCGTACAGTTTAAATTCTTTTCCCCAGTAAACAGCGATAAGCTAAAGCCTTCCAAATCCTCTTGTGTTAAGTTTCGACGCGATTTTAAAAATAAAATACTTAAAATTCAGAAAGTTCTTTGCGGGATTCCAAGTTGGCGCCTAACTCCTGCACCGCGAGGCTTAGTGGAGAATACTGGAGAACTTATATGAATCCCTGAATACCGACTTTACTCAATAACTACTCTATTACAGAACTATATTATAAGCAGTGATAGCTATGTGGTTTGAACGTTGGTCTCCCGAATTGGAGCTCCTGAATTCGAACCTGAGACGGACGTCTAATTTTCAAATACTATGTGCGTATTAGAAAAGCATCACTTATCTATTTTCACTTCCTTTGTGTGGAAGAAATTAATGAATTTTAAATTAACCCACATCTTTTAATTGGCCTATCATCTGAGAACAGTGCGTGATGTGTAGTGATAAAATGAGTTTGGTAATTTATTATTGTGAAAAAAAAACTACTAATTCTCAAGTCTCAGCCGTAACACGACGAGCCTTTTAGCAGCTGGCTCCATCTAGTAAAGAAACTTGAGCAACTTGATAAAAACTCGAAATCCTCCTTGATAATTTCACCAATTCCGTAATAGCGGAAATCCAAACCTTTCAGACTTATTCGAAATAGAAAAAGCAAAAATCTATGCACACAGGGTGCATACGTCGTTTTGTTTTCGTTCTAAATTGTCTGTTCTGAATCTGACAGCCACTATCTACGGACCTGGTTTATTGGTGAACAACTCTAGGCGTTTTGTTTAAACGTACTTACTGGATTGTTCGGTGAACCTCTCAATTTTACTGAGATTTTAATAGGAAACTGAATAGGAGACGCCAATGCTTTGGTTTGATTGTTGAAGTCAAAAAGTAGTTACCGTTCTGTTATAGAGTAAGTACGGGTCCTCTCGTAATAACTGAGGAGGCCTGGAGCATACTGTACTCGTACCACACTGCTCTAGTGCTATTTGGTAAAGGGATTAGTGGCCAACGGGCTAATCCAAGTGTCTATTTGGTATTGTTTACTTATGTGGGTACTTTTGGGTTTAAGCTCTTTTTACTTAATCGAAAAAGAAAGTCACTAGACTAGGTCTAGACTACACAGTCCATTCTGCCTAGAATTATTGCAATAGCGTTTATCAGGAGCAATTTGCAAACACGGTTAGTAGGGCCAATCGTAAAACAGACACGTCGGACTTAATCTCAGACTTAATTGTTAATGGCCTTTGAATCGACGGAGATGTATGTGAACTGAAACTCGATGGTTGTTTAGATGTTTGATGTCTGTTCACTAAATGGCTCTAACCTATTAATGGCTTATTACAAAGAGCCGGCTCTTATCACTAAGGAGACCTAGAAGATACCTTTGTTGCGTCACATGGAGAGGTGATTTAGTGGTCAGCCCAAGTGTCGGAAATTTTTATGCCACATCCATATGTGTGTCAAAGATCCATATCTTTGACATAGATTAACGATTGGTATCTAACGATAACAGTCGGAGCCATGGCAGTATATGCCACATACTCGTACGTAATTATCTGGTGGGAGAGGCCTTAATATTTTTTTAGAGTGGTTTGGAAGTAGCAGCATTAAAATTAACATTACTCGTACATACATAAATATATACAAAATGCTCTTAAAACATTACCTTTGTACGGGTGCAGTTGGGTAAAAAGTAAAACACGAACAATCACGATAAGATTTACTCGCGACGTTCATTCATTGAGCATTAGTCTCCGGTAATTGAGCATCGGCCAATGTTTAGAGATTCCATTTGCAAGCGACCATTACAATAATTTAGGCGACAACGACTGACCTATCTGAGATATATTGGCCTAGTACAGGAAGATGGACTGCTACGAAATGTAGGCGGAAACTAAACTGTTTTGGCTGTAGTTTTTGTCTTTGAGAGGTTATTAAAAGAAGCATATTTACACATATTGGTTAAGAATAATTTAACTAAGTTTCTAAAGTTTGTAGTTTTTTAAATTTCGAATTGGATCTATTAACCCTTTAAGAGTTCTTTATGATATTAAAATACTGTACCTTTTTCTATGAGAGCAACACCACTTACTAAAAAAGTAATTATCATTTTTTAAAGTAACTGTTCAGCTGAAAACTTTACATGAGAAATTATGCTTTCATAACGCAGTTTTAAGAAAAGTCAAATGGCAGAAAACGTACAGTAACGAACACTAGAAATGTTTTCTCTGTTACTTTTTATTGCTGACATTATTGGCGTTTATTTTAGCAGTCCCCACGGCATTGACACCATCTTGTACATTGTTATACAAATAAGCCCCCGTTGCTGTTTTTGCATTGTTGTTGAAATGAAGAACCGAATAATATCTATTCGTAACATGGAAAACTAAGTATAAATACGCAGCAACTGTAGTAAGTGGGTAGGTGCTTTGGTGATTCAACAAATACGGCGTGTACGAGGGAAATCACTTATCATATGACAAATAGTGCCGGAGTGACATGCTTTTAGACGCCGCATGAGTGCCACTGCGGCGCGTTTGTGATCGCGAAGTTCTATAAATATAATAAATAATGTTTAGGAATGTTTTTTGAAGCATTTTTGAATTGTCATGGGACTGTGTTTGATTATTTGTCTGTGTTCAACTTTAGTTAGTTACTGTTACATGCCTGCCTATCTTAGGCAGTTAGGACCTCTTCAAATCCATTTACAATGCTGTAAAGTAAACAATCGATAGTCGTTAAAAGATTCGAGTCGGTTAAAATCGATCTATTTTGCGTATATTATTGTACTAGCTTTTGCCCGCAGCTTCGCCCGCGGAATATTGTTTTTACAAACCAATCCGTATAATTTTAACCGATATGTATGCATACAGCATTCCTAGTGCACTATGACATGGAGTTGTACAAAGAAATGTCCGAGCAAGCGTAACATAAGCGTTTCTTCTGATGTTGCTGGTGTTTATAGGCGACGGCCTTTACTGAGCATCATAATATGGCTCAGTCGTGTTAAATCTAAAACACCTAATAGCAAATCAGATCCGTATCCGATCAGAATCCGTAAGAATAACCAAGTTCTGATAAGTTTAAACAACCTAACATGTAGTAGTGCAAATCAGAATCCGTTAGAATAGCCAAGTCTATTGAATAAAACCAAGTCGATTTGAAGGTAAAACAAATCAGAATCCAAGAAAGAGAGCCAAAAGTCGTTTTTAATCAATTTTGTATTATTTTTCTACTTTTTAATCAACAAATTA
>LGAG01000633.1:842135-859476 GCA_001278395.1 Lerema accius | reverse complement strand
ATAACTGTTATGCAAATGCAATAATAGGCGTATTTGAGTCGATCAACAACTTCAAAACGCTCTCCTAAAAATTGCAATTAGTGGTAATGAAAAAACGAAATACCCATTAATACAACATCAATTTAAGTGTCATTGACCCGAGACCCGTACAATGGGAAAACTTCCTACAACAAAGAAAGTGTACAAATAGAGGCGGTTCATTGAAGTTAGCTTGTTAGAGCACACGTGGTGGATAGGGGCTGAAAGCCGAAACTAATATAACAAAGTTACTGTACTTGTTCTTTATCTAATTCTCCTGGTCGAAGCTATGTTGTTAAAACGAATTAATCAGCTAGTAACAAGTTATTAAGGGAACATGGAATAGGCCTGTTATAATTTTTAGTCTTTATGTTACCGAGGTTTAGTCGGGGTTTAGCAAGTTTAGTTTATTTATTATATCGATGTAAGAAAAGCACACGGGTTTAAGTAAAAAGTTGCAAAGCTTTCCATAGAATATAAAAACTGTTTTCAAATTTGAATAAAATCGTAACTTGAAAACTTTGGCACAGATAATAATTATGATTCTTTTTTATGTAAGTATCTAAACCTTAAAGTTTTCAATTAATGATTTTTAAACAGTTACTAAGATCTATCGAATTGGGACTTTTTACTTTCAGCAATTTCGTTTTCTTCTGTCATCTAGTGCAAATTAACGTATTTATAAATAGTCTAATAATTTTTATTGTAAACTGTTGTAAGAACTTCTCAGTAAAATCTAAAAATAATATATTAAGTTTAGATGAGATGTTGCATCATAATGTAACACTTTCATATATTACTCAAGTTTTAAGTTAACTTCTAAGTCGTGAGTTCAATCAACATGAACCTATTTAAGTTACAACGTCAACAATTACTTAACGTCTCCACAATTTCATTATGGCCGGTCAGGGAGTTTAATTAGTTAAAAGCAAACATGTCTTTGAGACGAAAAAGCATACTTAATTCTATTAAAACACTGAGAGACACAGGCAGTGCCTTGTGTACTACATATAGCAAAATCTCAGACCAAATAATATAATAGACTCAGTGTTCAGAACAAACAAGTGAGGTAATTTTTTTCTTTTTTTTCCACGATCTGACATGTTACCGAGCACAGTCTGCCGAGAAATGTACCTAATCTAATGTCATTTGTTATTAACGTTATGTTTTTCCCTACTACGCTTCTTTGTTCCGAAGACTGCGTCTGTATTTTTTTTGGTGTGTGAGCAAAATAAATATCTATTTAAAACCGCCGTCGCTTTGTTTTACTAAATATTTAAGTATACTCCTAGAACAAACATTTAGATCGAGAGCAGAAATCAAAACGCATCTATACTACATGTTCCTCGCTGGGATTCGAACCCAGGACCTTTTGAACGATAGTCCAGCATGGTTACCACTGCACCATGTAGTTCTTTACAGAAATCATACATAAGAAAGAACTGGTCTGGTCTCAACCCATTAACGGCCCACTACTGAGCACGGGTCTCTCCTCATAACTCACTTGTAAATCCTTGTTCTGAGGGATAAAATGCAGGTAAAAAGTTAGTATTATTGTAAGGTTAGTTCCACAATGAGGTGACCGAGTTAGGCTAGTAGATAATAAAATATCCCTGGAACAAATTTAACGATTTTTTAACTCCTTCAACTAGTGTTTTACGAGAAGTTGTAGAACAGTTGCCATTTTGAAGTTAATTAGTTGCAATTTGCAATTGTTAAGCTAAATGGCTTTTAACTGTTTGTGGAACTTTTTTAATTGGTTCCTCTTCCTTTGTTGGTGGTTTAGCAGCATAGTTATTAGGAATCTTGAATTAATTTAAAATTAATAGAGTTAGGAAGCTAATACTCAGGAATTGCTTGTATAGGTGTGGGTACTTAACAATTAATTGAAGAGTTGCATTCATTAAAATTGTGTATTTTTTTATAATGACGTATTTTATCATGTCCGAAGTGAATAGGTTTTTAGCCGACTGCGCCAGAAGGACTGTAATATTTTTCGATCGTATATACGAGTATATATAAATTTCTTTAGCACGCCCTACAGCATAAGCATCTTAACGGGTTTCAACATTATGAAGATACTTAAACACAAAAACACACACATAAAAAAATACATTAAAGTCAAGTAAGACCTAGCTATACACAAGACGACTACTAATAATGAAATGTATGCCAAAAATAAACATGGCAAAAGTTTTCTCGGTCTTCTAGTTCATTTCAGGGACTGATATTGGAAGTACATTTGGGAAATTATATTCTTGTCATTAGCGGTTGGCGGGCTGCCAGCAAAAGAGCGAGATTGCATTCGTAACGTTTCGACAAGTCGATAAATTGAGATTCTCTAATACTTTGAGAGTTAAGTAGAACGAGAAAGTCATTGAGAATTCATCGATGTTTGCTACTAACTTAATGTCGATATCATGATCGTTACAACCCTTAATTGTCCCACTGCTGGGCTCGGGTTTCCTCTCACAGTGTGAGGGGTACAAGCCATAGTCCACCATGCTGGCCTAGTTTTGATTGGCAGACTTCACACACCTTTGAGAACTTTATGGAGAAATCTCAGGTGTGCAGATTTTCTCACTGTTTTCCTTCACCGAAGCAAGTGATAGTTTTTTTCAGATGTAATACACAAAATTACTTTTTTTTTTAATTAGAGGTGCGTGCCTGGTTTGATCTGAGAAACTCCCGTTTGAGAGAATCACAGTTCAATAACTTTACATCATAATATACTAATTTTAGGTACATTTAGATACTCATTGACCAGATTTTTTTTGCTATAAAGTAATAATTTTAATGCATTGAATGTCAAGGCAAAGATACTGAATTGGGAAATGCATTTGGGAAATGATGTTTTCCAGTTATTAGGAGATGGCGAAATGCCAATTTATCGGCTTTCACTAGTAGAGTGAGTATCTTGCAATAGGATTGCAGACATTGGTTTCGCTAGTGACATGTTTATATTAAAAACAACTAATTATTTAATATGCATGATAATTTAATTAGTACTTATGATTGACGAACAGTATGGTGCAATGAATGTCTTTAATGAATTCAAATCCCAGTGAGGCAAAACTTTGATGATGAATTTGAATTTCTGTTCTCGGTCTGGGTATACATTCGTGATTTTTTTTCCTGTCCATGGTACCTGCGACACAGCGAATTCTATGTGGGTCTATGAATGCTTAGCGCGAATTAAACAAATATGCTACCAAAAACGTAATTTGTAAAAAAACCAAGACTTACAACTCAGTTTTTATATCTTGACCACATCAATATTTAGAACGGGCTTAAAAAGGTTTTATAAAAGTTAAAGTCGACGTTACGTTGTGTGGTGTACCTGCTTATAGTGCAATGTCACATGCTGTTCACAAAAACATGTGATAACTATTTAAAGCTTCTAAACACATTACAGAAACTTGCTCTGAACGGCATTTGAGATAAGGTAACGGATGTTGCATGAAAAATGGCATCGTTCGCCGCTCCTCAACTTGCATGTTCGTGAACGCTGTTATTAAGAGGAAGTAAGACATCTTGTCGGAACTTTGGCTTTAAAATATACACGATGTATTTTCGAACTGTGTTGCAGTTTTTGGAACTAAGTTTCCCAACGTTTGCGGTAAGAGTAGAAGAAAATTTTGAGAAGTTGGATATACTGTCTACATATATGGATGATAACGCTACAACCTATCACAGGACTGTAACTGACTTTCACGAAATGATGATGTTACCAACTATAAAAACGTTGTTTGCCGCTACAATTCGAATGTGCAAGCTGCAAGGAGTAGTTGCCTTGTCGTAGCTACGTCGTCACTCCTTCGGATTGATGACAATTAAATCTAGTCGCCAGAAAGCAGCGTTGTCAGTTTGCTTATAGATTAAATGTTTAAGTTAAGTATTGGTTGAGCTCAGAAGGTTATTCATAAGGCAAATGTAAAGACTTTATTTTTTTTACAATACATTATTGTTTAAAACTAAAGTCTAGCGAATTTTCAACAGGAGGAGAACTTAGTCAGTAAGATTCTAAAAAACGTGTAAAAAAATTTAGTTTCAATTCAAAAAATTAACGCCCTTCAAAACTCAAACGATTGAACCTAAAATTACAGACCGAAAATCCTATAAAAAACTAAGTGAATTTCGTATTTACAAACTAAGCTATTATGTTATAATAATGTAAATCCATTGCGATTATGTAATTTGATTGCATATTAGACCCGAAAGGCAAGATTTTAATTTAGCAATTACAATAATAAAGGTATCACGAATAATTAGAACCCGAAACTTCGCAACCCTTCTCTGAGAGGTTCTGGTTTTATTAACAGCGAGTTTATCGCGAACAAACACATCATCACCATCAGCACGACCTATAACTGTCCCACTGTTGGGCTTGGGTCTCCTATAGTATACACAATATTATTATTGAGTCATTACCTACATTAGATTAGGTTGCATAAAGTCTTGGTTAGTTATAACTTGTGTTGTGTTTTTTAAGATAGATGCAAACAACATCCTGATGTCGATGTTGTGTGATGTTCCTTCTTAGTCCTACACTCTTTTTTATTTTATTAATCTGTTCGTAGAGATATTAAATTTTTCTCTTTCACTTAGAGTGAAAATTCTTTACCAAAAAATTTTACATTAATAAAGGTAATTGTCATGATAGAAGTATAGGCAGTCTAAATGTATTTCACCGAAAATAAAATATAGATTTTATCGTTAAACTCGTCATAGTAAGACATATCGGTCATGGATGATACAATCAAGCCGAAATTTTAATAATTGTTATATTGTGTATGTTTAAGACAATAATAATATTATACTTATAAGAAATTATCTGCTGTGTTTATCTTATGACAAGGATTAATTCTAAGAATATTTAATTTTTCTTCATGTATTACTAATGATTTTCTCATTTTTCAAATTAATATTCGCTAACGCTATCGTCAGACCTTTTCTTATTTTCTGAAAGTAAGTATTACACTGCGCCAGGATTGTAATAAAATATGTCCCCTTCAATAAATATTTGAATTATCCACTTTTAATTATACATTACTTTACTCTATTTCGTTCATCCACCTTAAATCTGACAGCTCCAAAACAATAGAATGTTTATAAGAAATAACCACTGTTACCAGCCAGTCCTACCTAATATCCATATTTTTTTAATACCTGTAACATAAGTTTTTTGTTTTTACATGATAATAAAAAACTTAACAATAAATACTTTTTTATATACAAATAATATTTTTTAATCTAAAGATTTAAACACAGACAAAAGATGCATTTTTATGTAACACAAATAAACTATATTATGTGGTGGATAAATTATGATACTGAAGAAGTTGTTGTACTCTCGCTTTCATTAGTATCATTAGATTCGGAGGTAAACGCCGATTGAAGCGCTGAAGGTATACTCCCAATTCCGCCGGCCATAATTTGGATTCCATTTACAGTTTTCTTGATTCCCTTTCGAATCTCTAAAATAAAGAGATAAAACATTATATAACAGGCAATTCAATCTGGTAACTGGTAATCCTACTAACATTATAAATGCGAAAGTTTGTAAAGATGTTTTGATGTTTGGATATTTGTAAGTCCTTCACGCTCTAACCGTTGAACGGATTAAGCTGAAACTTGGCACATACGAGTAGATAGTTTGTATCCAGGTATAGAACATTGGATGGATTTTATCTCGATTATAGTTTTCCTTGGGATAAATCTAAAGTCATTGTAACGATATATTTTGAGTACTGGACCTGCCCTCGCTTCGCTTCGGTGTATTTTTTAGGTTAAAAAAAATAACTACTATAAATATGGCTGACCAGTCTTTCAGTCGAAGTCCCACACAAACTTTAAATTTTAATAACTTTTGATAGAGTGGACTGATTTAAATGAAATAAAGCCTAAATAACGCCCCGGGTTAAGGATTATTTATGTATTTCATTCATTGTTCTGTCAAATCAGTCGTTTTTAAGTGATGCTCTTTCAAACACACACGCAACAACAGGACAACAGAGCCCAACTTTCAATTTTATTGTTATGTAAAAAAGATTAACATTACTAATAATAATAATATCACTTACTCAATACTGGTACAAGGAGTTTTATAGGCAATTTACTGGAACTTTCTGACAGAATATTGTAGAGAGCATTCCTTGGGATTCTTGGCTCCATCGGAACTACCGTCCATTGTAACGTATTTAAGTTCGGCTTAAATTGATCACTAAATATAAGCTGGTAGGGTTTAAGTTCAATTAAACCGGTTTGAATAAGGTACTGTTTGTAGTTGTTCAATTGATCTTCAGAAAGATTGATAATATTCTTTGTGTCAGGATTTATATATTTCATGAAGGATGGTTCGTTCAGTATTGCAGGATATTTTATTTTACCACTGGCATCTAAGTGTTTTACGTAGTATTGTATATTAGGCCTATATCCAAGTACAGTAGAGCTTCCCAATTGTTGATTGATTTGATTATGAGGATGTTGTCCGTTTTGTGTTCGTTTTTCTTTAAGTTCGTTTGCATAGATTCCGTCTCCGGTTGAAAAAAGGGATACTTTGTAAGAATTATCAGGATAAAAGATATTATGTTGGTTGTGAATACTTTTTGGTTTCGCTCCTTGACTGGTACCGATCCACATTGCGCCTGTTGTTTCATCCACGTTACTAATTACGGCGTGTGTAGGTGACCCTTGAAGTAATGTAAACTGTCCATTTTGATCGAATTGGTGTGTCTGTCCGTTTTGTGCAAATTGTAAATTTTTTCCAGTTTGACCAATTTGCCAAGTTGGTCTAATTTTTCCATCATGTAGTTCCGTCACCAAAATCCTTTCTTTTACTCCGTTCTGGCCTGAGTGATATTGATTCTCATTTGACATAAGTGGAATGACAGATTCACTGCCATTAACTGTATGAGAAGTTTTTCCATTTTGCTCATTCTGTACAATTAGCTTAGTATTCCCAATCTGTCCAAATTGGCCAGTTTCTCCAATTTGTTCAGTTACTCCAATGTGGCCACTTTCTCCGATGTGCCCGGTTTGTCCCATCTGCCCAATTTGTACATCTAGCTGCCTAGTTGGTCCAATTTGACCAATTCCTTGATAAAGTTGCCCGGACACGAAGTGTTTTACTTCTTTATGGTCTGATTGATATGGACTGCCACTCAAAGTAAGTGGATTGCTGGAGCTACTGCTATTAATTTTCTGAAAAGCATGTCCTATCGGCTCAGTTTGACCAATTTGCCCAATTGGTCGATTTAGCTGGCCCATTATTAAATGCCCCTTACCTTCCTGGGTTGACTGATGTTGATTTACATTTAACGTAAGTGGACTGACAGAGCCATTGCCATTAGCTGTATGAGATGTTTGTCCAATTGGATCATTCTGTACAATTATCTTAATATTTCCAATCTGTCCAAATTGCCCAGTTTCTCTAATTTGCCCACTTTCTCCGATTTGCTCACTTTCTCCGTTTTGCCTAATTTTTCCAATTTGCCAGGTTTGTCCAATCTCCCCAATTTTTACATCTTGTTGCTTAGTTGGTTCAATTTGTGCATCAAGTTGCTTCGTCACCAAGTGCTTTACTCCATTCTGGCCTGACTGATATTGATTCTCACTTGAAGTAAGTGGGTTGACGGAATCACTGCTATTAACTGTCTGAGAAGTTTGCCCAATGAGTCCAGATTCTATGCTATGTCTAGTTTCTTTAATTTTACCAATTGGTTTAGCCTGCCCAACTTGCAGAGCAAGTTGTCTAGTTTGTCCAATTTGACCAGTTTGTGCAATTTCCCCAATCTGTTCATCAAATAGCCCCTTCACCAAATGCCCTACTTTTACTCCTTTTTGGCTTGACTGATATTGAGTTTCATTCGAAATCAGTGGATTTATGGAACCATTGCTACTGACTGCCTGAGAAGTATGTCCAATCTGCCAAGTTTGTCCGTTAGGTTGCTCCGTTTGTCTAATGCCCTCATTTTCTCCAATTTGTCCAGTTAGTCCAACCTGCCAAGTTTGCCCAATTTCATCAAAATGTCCAACTTGTCCATTGTTTTGTCGAGTTTGTCCAATTTGCTCAAATGGTTTGATATGTCCAGTTTCTGCATTAAGTTGCCCCAACAAATGAACTACTTTTACTCCTTTCTGGCCTAATTGATGTTGATTCTGACTCGATGTAAGTGAACTATCGGGGCCACCATTATTAATTATTTGAAAAGTTTCTAATATATTTTTTTTATTTGCAACTGAAGCTTGTGCACCATTGGAACTCAGTTCATTATTTTTTGCTCCACATCCTTGAAGCTGTATTTTAGGCTGTATAATTCTTTGTTCTGTGTTAGACCCCGAATCCAATCCTTGTAGACCACCTGAGCCAGTATTATCATCAAGATGTTTTGTATATATCTTTGTTTCAACTTTGTGTGTTTTAAGTTGTCCATCAGAGTTGTTTCCAGAATCATCTATAATTATTATTCTACGTCGACCATCTTTTACTATTGTGTCCTCTTTGGAATCTAAGTTGTTGGCATTTTCTGATGCAACGTTTTGTGTAAAGACTTGTGATATCTGTAAAATAATCAGCTGTCTTATTTAAAATATGATATGAGTTGATTATAAGAAATGCTTTAACGCCAGAGTTATTAATGTTTTAAAAATAAACTGATGTACGTTAAAAATATATTTAAAACCATTATTTTTAAAACACTAAAGGATGTAACAGTATTCAATTTATTTTTAAATCTATTACCAACAGATAAAATTAAAATAAAATATAAAAATCTTACCACAATAAAACAAATTAATTTGTGAAAGAAATTCATTTTTTATATAAATAACCACTTGACCTCTACCACTTACTGCAACCTCACGACAAATAATGTCGATTAACAGTGTTACAAATTTTCTTATTACATTAAGCACTTGTTAAATGTACGCGATTTAGTAACAGTTAACACATTAAACTTTGGTATTATCAAATTCAATCATGTTTACTGATTTCGTTCCATTTCAAGTATGGTGATTTTTCTTGCTGACGTTACTTTAAATATAACTTCTAAACTGGTTGAAAAAGATAATATTCCTTGTGTTTTTTGGACAAAGGGAAAAAAACAACTAATTGAAAAATTCATAATGACAAAAATTCGTTTTATTTTTATTTCATTTTAATGACACAAACCCCCTTACCGTTACTAAAAGCGTAAAAGAAAAATTGAATATGCTTCACTATAGCTGGGTCATTACAAACGTGCAGACTCAAGATTCGAGCGAGAGTTCCGATATACCTATAGGTGTAAACAAGAGATATGATAAAATGATTGATGACGTAGTTTAATATAATAATAATAATAATAATAGTAATATAATAATAATAGTTTAATATATGTATAATAGGTGTTTATAGTAGAGCCATTACAAACGTGCAGACTATGTCATCAATCATTTTATCATATCCGATCTGGTGACAACGTCATTTACGCAATTCACACCTATCCCACTGCTGGACCACTACTATTCTCTATACTGGGTTTGAACTCAGGAACTCCTTTTCGGGAGACCAAGTGTCAAAGCAATATAAATATTATACTTAACTAAATTAACGTTTTGTAAATCTATGAATTCAACCGTAACAATACATGTTATATTTAGCCATATTTACAAGAATTGTTCGTGTTATTTATTTAACCCCATAAAGGAATCGTGACATATTTCTCTTTAACCCTGTGTAATTCGAAATTATGTTCAATTTCACAGAAGAAAATCTATTATATAAAATTTACATGTTTTAATAAATAATTATAGTAATAACTAGAACTTAATTTTACGGTTTAGAATTTAGAACAAATAAAGTAATGGATTTATTAGTGCGTTGTTCAATTGTGAGTTAAATAAGCGATAAACGCTGGTAGTACGGGATCCGTGGTTAATTATTACCATTTATTTACTATTATTATTAGACCTGGGCCAAGAAAAAAAACAGTTTAAATTAAAGTTAAAATGTATTGATAACGTATTAATAATGTTATTTTATATTATTATTTTATCAAATTATAAGCTTCATGACCAACTCTACTTTTCGCGCGCATTATATTTCGTCGTGGCACAGACTGCTCTACACACCGTATTGTTTGAAATTTAAAAGTTATCATTGTCTACAAAATCATACGGCCAGTATCACATTTATTTTAACAATTAAAGAAATAAATAAAATTATTAAATATTATAATGTAGTATAAAGCACATAACTATTAGATACCATGATTAAACCTATAAAAGCTAACACTAAAACATTTTTTTTCGAGAATAGCTTTATTTCTCTTATTCAACTTTACTCACAACGATTCTCGATTGTCTTAGATAAAGGAGGACAAAACATGTTATTTTGACGAGGCTTAAAAATTATTCCCAACTGGTTTTAAAGTACTAATTGTTGCCTTCTACAAAAATGTTACCAAACTAAAGTTTTAAATTAATATTTCGCTGAGCTATATTCACGGCGCAGCCAAACGTGTACTAAATGATGGATGCGTTTTGCGGGACAGCAAAAACAACCATTTGTTCATTAATTCTAGATACCGCGCTGATTCGTTAGTTTTGTTCATTTCTAAATTCCATGTTTATGTAATGGTTTTTTGTGAAAAACTGGTTTTTAAATCACGGCTTAGTTTTGAAAATAGAGTAACAATTTAGTGCCCATTATATCCGTCCGTATTCTGTTCTACTCAATAATATCCTCATTTTCCTACTATTCTTATTATTACGATTCTATTGCATGAAATATATATAAATGAGGCCTTCCTTTTTCACATTTCAACGAGGAATTTAAGATTTGTGGTTTTCCTAGCTTTACTTAAACTTATGACATAAAAAGTCAATTTTTAATCAATCCTATACCTTCATAATGTAATCTATTTTCTAATAAGTATAATATAAATAATGTGTAATTGAAATTTTGTCCTATAATGATGTCCTAAATATGTACCCATATCAGTGTCAAGTTCCTTTAATCCTTGTATTAAACGTGTTTGTTGTTTTACACCTGTGTTCACGTATGTTTTGAGGTAGGGTTTAAAAGTTATTTGGGAAGGTAATTTCATATAGATTATTATGAGATTTGATACAACAAGATACGAATATATCTACAGATTAATAAGTTGTTCAAAATTAACGCACTGGCTTTTTTATGATACATTCACGAGGTAGGAATTTATTTTTTATTTGAACTAACATGTAAAAATAATGTTAATTTGTGTTCAATAAAATTTTGTAAAAAAAATAATTTTAATAATAAAATTAAAAAGTAAATGAATTATAATTTTAAAATGTAAATTGCCAAATACTCGTCTACGATATTAAATTAAAATGCCAGCAGTAATCTCGGTTATTTTTTTTTTTGTCAGATTATTGAAATAAGAACCAATGTTGCCATATGTAGGTAAGAGTTAAAAGAAATACAG
This sequence comes from Lerema accius, assembly GCA_001278395.1. Classification (NCBI taxonomy): domain Eukaryota; kingdom Metazoa; phylum Arthropoda; class Insecta; order Lepidoptera; family Hesperiidae; genus Lerema; species Lerema accius. The sequence goes on along the minus strand of LGAG01000633.1, from coordinate 848,008 downwards.
GAGGAGAGAAAGTAAGGTTGTTATTTTAGTTTTCCGTCGCGTGGGATGTACTAGTGAAGCCACTCTCAACTGTTCGCTTTGAGTTAACAAGTTTGTTCCATTTTAAAATACATTTCCACGACGATATTATCATATTGATAATTTTCTTCAACTGCCCTGAGGAAAAATACAAGGTTCGTTGCTTGCACACGAATCTATTTATTTTTGAAAAAATATTTTTTATAAAAAATATTATGTTTGTGCTTTCATATCGTCTCCAATAAAACAACCCCATATTTATTTTGTTTCTGGTTTGTTTTTTTTAAACGCTAGTGACTAAAAACACAGTTGAACGAGATTGCTTTATTTTTCGAAAAAAAAAAAAAATTACAAAATCATTACGTCTTTTCATACCCTGTAAATATCCTCGTTTAAAAAAACAAACAGATATTCGATCCTCAATTGTTTCTTAAAAGCTAGTGATTGAAAAACGCACTCAAAGGGGATTGCTTTTATTACGTCTATCGATCTAACTCACTGACTCATCGGTTTGCCGTCACGCCTCTTCCGTGTCCCATCTCTTCGATTTGGAACTTTTAGCTCGCTGGCCGATGCGGAAAAGCCGAACCAAAAAGAACGGTATACGAAAATATACTCGTATACTCGTATACGTCCAGTAGGGATTGGTTACACTGCAAAATTATACAGGGAACTTATACCTTCAAATATGAAGGTAAAGTTGGACAATTGTGAGTAGAACTTGCTGACGATATTCCATCGTGTATAACAGTACGAGTACTTTACATTAAACATACTTTCGTTTTATCGAATTCTCGTATGGAAATACGTTTTGGTTTTGTTACTTGATGTTATGGCATCTATATTACTTACGTACGTTCACATATTAAAAATTGCTGTTTGGTGGAAATATCCAATTTACGAATCGTCCTATTCAGAATCTGCCCCATGCAATATAGACAGAACTGCCCAATAGCAAACATTCCTTTACATTCTCCATCATACGTCAAAGCCTTTTGTACCAGCGCTCATCTGTTTGACTATCTTATGGCGTACACGTTAGTTTATGCAGCTTAATTAAAACCTTGCAGTCATAATTGAGTTGACTTCCATAGAAACTGTCAAATTTTGTAGCAGACAACATGTCAGCTTATGCCTGTAAAAGGTTTTGCATGTAAACTTAACAGAGCGGCATAATTTAACGTGATGTGGGTCATCAAACGTATGATTTTACAATAGAGCCTATCTATGAAAAAGCTAAAGCTAATCTCTATTTAAACTTTCCATTTTAATAAACTAATGAAAATGGACAGCAATAAATGTACGATAGTGATAGAGTTTCAAAAAGTTTTGTCAGTCAACTTTGGGATTTAAAACGAACGTCCAGAAAGTTGTGTCGTTGTATGCCGAACGCGAATAAATTCCCAATCCGAGTGAGCACTAACTTTCCGGAACAAAAATTCCCACAGAAAAAGTGCATGTGTGAAAAATAAACGAACACTTACATTTATGTTGGAGCGACCGACCTGAATGGTTCTAGTTACAGGGACAAGATGGAAGTACCTAGGAATATAAAGCTGCGAAGATAGAAAATGTTATTAGTCAATCAATAGCTACCTTAAAAGATGAACCTTAATTTTTCATTTATCTATTTTTTATGAAATATCGGTGTTATATTTTTCACTGACTGGCTAGATAAACTTTGGTCTACATTACATTTTTTATAACTTTGGAAAGTCATAATATTATCAGCGACGTTTAAGCAAAGTTTAAATCACTAGTATATTTGTTATTGTGTCCCTAAGAACCATTTTAATTTACACTTTTTACTTTTAAATCTTTATAATATCAAAATTTCAAATTTTTGTTTTGTTGCTAACTAATCAGCTCTTACTACAAAATGGAAAATGTGATCCTTAATTGAATAGATTAATAATCGCAAAAATTCCCATCAGTATAATATTAGTTAGAGGTATACAATGCATTCAGTTTATTTCATTACAGCATAGATACTTCGATATTAGCAGTGCATTTCAAACTTGCAGTTAGAGTATGGTACGGAGATAACTGAGCGTAAAATGGAGAATGTTACTATTACGACGAAAACTTTAACTGTAACACTGGGCTTGCTTAGATAGAAACCTTCCTTGTAGTTAATATTAAATGTTATAGATACAAGTGAGGTTTATTTCCAAGAGAATCGTCAGTATAGGGGATGGCCTAAAGTAAAAATAAGTACGTAGTAGTAGCAATATTTAAGTTAGGTATTATCCTAGATATGGTAGTTAAGTAAGTGTTATAAGAAAAGTCTTGAGCCTCCAATTGGAACTCAAAGAATATTTCGGCAGCTAATTAAATCTGTAATATAAAATATAAGCTACAGAGTATAGCTGTAAGAGTATCGATATGAGCTACTAAGCCATAATGATGATAATGAGGCCACGTGTAAGTAGTAGCACCCAAAAGGCGCTCTCGTGCTTTTAGTCCAAATGAAGACCGAAAACCTTATGTAAAAGGAATCTTTGACTAGGAAATTAAACTCAATTAACTTGCCAACGACTTCTTATTCCTCCAGCCGACTGGAAGGCTTCGTGAAGGTTTCCAATTATCAATATATATCCAATTATTCAGAGACATAGTACTGCCAATTATTATTATTAAACAGTATTTTCCTTCACATCACAGCTTATATGTATTGAATCCAAATCTTCTGAACAACTCTGTCAGTGAGTTGTCATGACCAAATCAAAGATTTTTACAATTTTGAATTTAGAGCCTATTCTTTTTTTTGGTGCGTCGCCAGATGACATATAGGTATAAAAATATCCACACGAACAGAATAAGCCAACGCAGAGTTGGAAACTCTTGCGAAAGTTAGTCGTGAAAAAAGAAACTAGCTGAGAAACTCGTAACGTACAGACAGAAAGTAGTGGCACGAAACTAATTAACAAGTTGCGGCTGTCGCGTTCTGAGATTTCGTTAACGGAACGGTTATTTTTGACCGGAGTTCGCGGCTAGTGCTATATGATTTCCATTAGGATTACAGGATTATCAGATTAAGACTTGGCGCTTGGTTATACTTAACTTTTGCTAAACTTCGTAGTTATTCGTGTCCTATATTTTTGTAGAAGAATTATACCTACCTAAGATGTTAATTCAAAATAAAAATAATGTAGGTAGGTATGTACTCAGTAATACGGTTTTAGGGATACACTAACGGGATACATAACAGCGAAAAAAAATCCTGAGTAAATAGGTATAAAGAATAATAATGACCTTTACCTAAGGTAAAACTAGGAGTTTTTAATTGCACCCAAATTTATAATGTGTTGTACTGTATGTCTTTATATGATTAAACAAATAAATAGATAAAATAAATGTTAGAAAATAATACTGACTGAGTCCTAGTATTTTTAACACGACCTATCTTTAACTTAAAATTCCTGGTGTTCAAAACATACTTCAAAAAACAAGCGGATAATATAAATAAAAAGCTAAATTAATGCTATCAAAGCAAAACTAAAACTCATTAAGTCTGGTTCTGAAATAAGTAATCTATACTTATACAGGATACGACTTAATATAGGATACGACTTAATCTCGTTAAAGACTCGTTAGAGGTATTGGAGGCCTCAAAGATAATTCCAATTAAAGTGGACTCATCATCGCGATCGACTCCTTTTTGCCGAGTGCAATTAAAATTCCCGCTGACGACGCGGAGATTAGAAAACGGGAATTTTTCCACCCGAAGGTTTGAGGTTTTTAACTGTCCTTAATTCGTTTAATATAATTTGCATGAGCTTCGTTTTTCATGTAAATTACAATTTAATTTTGAATTATATTTTAGTTTTCAATATTACATACTACGAGTACAAACAGCATTTGTCTGAATCTATATATTACTATAAAAGGTTTTAACTTTCGGTTCTTTCCTTAAGAATAACGCAGACAATTTTAAAATTTGATAATGTTAAAGTTCACAAAGCGAACATTTTTACAAGGCTTTTTGTTTACACAATACAATCACATATTCTGTCAATAAATAATTACAATAGTGTTCGCTTATGGCACTTACGGAAGACTTTATTGATAGACATATACGTGATAGACATTGACGTTGTCTGATATCTTTCAGCCACGTTTAGCGAACAAGTCTTATAAACTAACTAACAAGTCTAATAAATAAACTAACTACCTAATAAAGTATTGTATACTATGGTAAATTAATTGATAATGTGATAATGGACAAATTTTTACCGCAGAGCAGGTCTATAGTATGATCATTTTAATATCCCACTGTATAAAACCTATGTTGTTTTCGTAGTTTGCTTTGATATACCGTCGCGTGTGTTAAGTCAGGGATGTGTGAGTGTAAATGTATAAAATACTTTTTTAAATAGTGTTGAGTAAGTATTAATAAAATTGTATTAATGTTAAGGTCGTTGGAATGTATATTTCACAACTAAAGTTCTTACCTTCTTCACTTTAATTTTTTACTTTTATCACTTATTTTATTATTTACCTACCTTGTATTTTAAAATATTTCAATTTCCAATTTGTAGATAAAAATATCCCAAATTTACGGAACCATTTGAGACTTGGGTTTGGGCATTTTTAAGTTAAAGTCGTAAAAATTATTACAAAAAACAATTTTTCACAAAAGGAGAACTCGTTTAAAAATTATTTACTTTAAAAAATGCAATGCTGAATATATCACGCAACATTTATTTAATAATTCCCGAAAAATTCTCGGAATCCTTAATGCGAAAATTTCCACGACCCTACCAGTTGCACTCAAACGACGTCGGCAGAGTAGTAATCAAAGTAAATGAAAGCGCAAACTTATATTTTCTGCGAGCGAACTTCATTTAAAGTTTGCTTCACGAAGTGTGTTTAAGTTAAAATTCTCAGTAAAATATGCGAGTCCGCTTATAACATACATCATTAGTCGCAAATACGAACATTGGAGCTGAAAAGTTTATTTAACTCGTTGCAACTCCTCGCCTCGTTGCAAACTACCGTAAGACGGTAGTATGGATATTCCAATTTTAAACTGTACAGTGCAATTTAAATATGGAACGTTTTAATATAACTAAGAAAATTCGACTGCAAATAATTGGTTATAATAAAAAATCATACAGCCTTTGTCATACTCACTATAGAGACGAATCCAATAACACATGTGTTGAAATGTCAAGCCGTTTAAGCTGAAGAGCGTGCCAAAGAAATGGTCATCATTATCAGGTTCATAATCTTACCAATTCTTCATTTTATAATCTTATACACCAGGTCTCGATCCCAACGAGATAGATTGGTAAAACCAGGCATTTCATTAGTTGAAGTTTGATGTTTTTTGTAATGATTACTCTTTTAGATCTTACTAAGTTTTTCGGTAGGAGATCCAGTTACTGTTATTAAAGTTTGACATGCTGTTTAATTACTACGGCAGGAGTTACTAATAGATAACAAAATATAAATTAAATACCTTTTATTACACCTTACATCTATTTTTCCCTTTTCACCGACGCGATCCCCCAAAGTTGACCGTTTTTCTTGGGCTTCAAATGTGTAATACAATTTTGTCGGATCCTAATGACTGTTCTTCAGAACCTCTAGATTTCCAGGAACCTATTTTGGTAATCCCTGGTCTACGGGCTAAGACGTATCCACATTCATCAAACGCTCAAACGAGAATGCCCCGGACGCTCCAATCATAGGTTGAGCGCACTTCGTGCTGTAACGCTTCAACTCAAACAGCTCGCACGCTTTGAAACTTACCTTGGAGGTTTTTGTATACAATATTTAGGGAATATCTTAATTTTTTATGGAAATAGCCAACAAACGAATTGATGAGTGAGATTATGTGATTTCTAGAC
>LGAG01000633.1:823986-841146 GCA_001278395.1 Lerema accius | reverse complement strand
TTTTGGGCTACAGATGTGTAATACAATTTTGTCGGAACCTAATGACTGTTCTACGGAACCTACTTTGGGTTACCCTGGTCTATGGGCTAAGACGTATCCACATTCATCAAACGCTCAAACGAGAATGCCCCGGACGCTCCAATCATAGGTTGAGCGCACTTCGTGCTGTAACGCTTCAACTCAAACTTCTCGCACGCTTTGAAACTTACCTTGGAGGTTTTTGTATACAATATTTAGGGAATATCTTAATTTTTAATGGAAATACCCAACAAACGAATTGATGAGATATAGTGAGATATGTTATTTTTAGACTATAAAACATCTCTAATTCTCATTCTGTAATGTTCGACAACTCTTGTTAACTAAAAGACGAGGTGTTTCTATTGAAACAGAAGCTAGGATTAAAATGATTAAAATGCATGTCCAACTACTTTAATATTATAAATGCAAAAATCTCGATAACTTTTGTGTCATTATCAGTTTGTAATTCAGCGCCTGATAAAAAATGTCTAGCATTACAAAGCGAAACGTCGCAATGATTGTCATAAAAAATAACTATTCCAACCTTTTCTGTGGCCAGTGTGTTTTCTGATGATATATAAGAGCAGGCTGCTCGTACTATTTGCTACAGAATTCCATACAAGATTATGAAGCCCACAATCACTTAATTTGAAACAGTATAGGATGTTATATTATTAACCGTATAATTTATCAATTGAGAATAAAATAATTACTTCTTGTTCTTAAACTGGAGTTTATTCTAGGAATACGTAAGCTGTATTATAAAAGCAAGAGATTTTCACGTTAAATATTTCAACATATCCTAAAATAAACTACATTTTAAAATCAAAATAAAACAGATATAAGGAAAGCTTACTAGTACTGTAGCAATAGCGTTAACTATCGACAAGTATGAAAAGACGATCGATCTTTGTGGCGATGCTTCTCATTTAGTCATTCAAGGAGCGAATATTAATTCCTCTGAACAGGACTTAATCTGTACCACTTCCCGTTCGTTCCCGTAAATAACTCAAAGCAAGGTGGAGTGGATCTGTCGTAGCCATGTAGCAGATAGATACAGCCAGTTTGTGTGTGAGTATCAATGACATAAATAATGAACGTTGAACACTGAGAGGTACGCTACCGGGTTTAATCTCAACGTCGAATACCAAGAACTACCAAGAAGTAATCATCGGTTTTAATCTAAGTAACGACCATTTGAATGAGATGTATTCGTTAATTTCTGAGCCAATTAATAACTAAAGTAACAATTACGATTTAGCTTGACTTTCTTATAGGTACGTAGTTGTAAGGCGATTTTACGATTATAGGGAGAAGAAAAGATGAACGTACTAGTGAACGTGGATTTTATAATTAGATAAGTTACAATTACCTAATGTAAACACAACAATTTAGGGAACAATAGGTTGCAAATGATATAATATTAATTAACACAAGAATTATAAAAAAAGTTTACAACAGTAGCAAGTTTTTTAATGAAACGAATGAATTAGAAACTTACATAAACAAAGTTACATGAATAATTTAATAAAATAATATATTTCATAAAGCCGATGATATAATAGGTTTGGTCCATCGAGACTTTAGGAAGTTATATTGTGACGTTTTTGCTTATTTTTAAATTTGACGTTCGTTAAGAGAGCTATTAGTTCCTAAGACGAAATCAATGATTTGAATTTGAAAAAAAAAAAACAATATCAACGATGAAAATAAATAAACAAATGACAAAGTTATCGATCCACATTTATCAGTTGCAGCAGACAAAATAGGTTGGGAATATAATAAAGCACTGATTTTAAACAAAAAAGTACCAACAAATTAGTAACACTTATCACTTGATAATGTAGTCTGTAGGGTAATCAAATCAGTCATAATATTAGTCTTAAATTTTGATGCGACTCTTATCAAAACCCATCTACCACATTTTTTACTTCTTTTCTGCAGATGTTTCGGTAGTTAGGGTTCCACCATTGCCTGAACTTCTTTACTACACTTACATTCTTTGTGTTTTCATGCAACATTTTACAAAGGACACACAAACCCGCTTCTTGTGGTGCAGCTTTATATGTGTAGATGTTGTGCCACCTGGTTAAAAAATACTTTAAAGTTATTTGTAAAACCAAATTAATGGTTTCTTCAAGTACTCCTTAAGCTTGAGTCAGAAGAAAGATTTTAAGCAATTTACACTTACTTATAAATACTTACTTAAAATAATTACTGTATTCGGTTCGGTTCTTCGTAGCATTATATATCAAGGAAGCTACAACGTCAGCACTTAGCCTTCCAGCATTTATATATGAGTTTGGTGGTAAAAATCTGAAATATATTGTGTCATCATGTAAGTACTTATTGAATTCATTTGTATCACAAATTCATTGATTATAAATGTGTTATTGACTAATTAAAACGGAATTGAAAGTCAAACAATTTCTTCAAAACACTCACCTTCTATAATCCGCACCGCCATATACTATTGGAACTGCATAATTTTGTAGCGGATATAAAATCTTTTCCGTGATATAATCGTCACTATCAGAGTTCTCGAAAGCGAGGTAGAAGTAGTAATCCGTTCTTAGAAGCTCTAAGCATTCGTCTATTCGATCTTTGGGACATGTAAGCTTCCCGCACCAACCGTAGATGTCTATTTTAAGATCGTACTTAGCCAAAGATTTCAATATTTCACCAGCTACCTCTTCTCTTTTATTTTTTGATCTGCAGTTTGATACGAACCACGCTGCAGCCTTCTTTTTAGTTTTTAAAATATTCCTCACTTCTATTGGAGTAGGTTCCGGAGTAGTAATCCAAGACATGTTTATGTTGGGGCCCACAACTTTACCAGTTTTATCCAAAATCGATAAAAAAGACCATCGAATATCAGAGTCTAATTTGTAGGTCCAAGTCCAATTGTAGTAGGAATCGAGATTAGGATCACATATCGGGTAGTAATCAGCCGATTCTGCAGCCATGAAAATATATTTTTGTTCTGGAACCCGAAAAAGTGGATGAGTGTCCCAGTAATTTTCGACATCGAAAAGTATAGCGTCGTAAAAGTTTGGATCAGTTAAAAGACTTCGGTCAGTTGCTATGTAGCAATTGTAGTAGCTACAGTTATTTTCTATGAAGGTTTGCTGTCCGGTTTTAAAAATTAAACTGTATTGCGAAAAGCCGTCAGTCCATTTTAAGATATACTTTAAATCAGTTGGCAATCTTTCAGGTCTTTTGAATCGCGGCAAAATTATGACATGGTTTCCATGCTTTCTAATATCCCGATTTATTTTTCTTAATGTTCCTGGGGTCCTTAATAAATAATTAATTTCTAAGTAACTTTTCTGTTGGTCTGTCAAAAATGATTTCAAAATATAAAAAATTAAAGAAAAGTAGGCACTAAAAAACACAGCTCTCACTAACTTGGACATTATCGCAAAGCAAGTGTTACGGTTATGCGGCAAACAGTGTTTTTCAAAGTGTTTATAAACAAAATGCAGGAATGATCATATCCATTGTTAGCACGAGAATGCGTTGTGGGTAATTTGGTTTTAATTTCAACGTAAAGTGCAGAAAAATTGCATTTCTCATATGCAAATATTGCGGAAGGCGGACAGAAAAGGAAATATGTGGGCAATTATACTAAACAGAATTAAATTATGAAAATCTCTTTGTCCAGCTGAGCACCCGACGACTGGTCCGCGCGACAGACAATATGCAAATGACAAGTACGCGAGTGGCGCCCTCTTAGCAAACTAAATTATTCACTTTTTAAAACGAAAACGAATGCTTGTGTTTTGAGAAGCGGACGGCATTCGCTTACTAATTCAGATTATGCGTTTTATGACTCTTTAGAAACGAAAATAAGCTTTGTTTTAATAAGAAGAGTAAAAAAGGTATGTAACACAAAATTTTCGTAATATTTAGAGAAATTGCATTGGATATTGTTTATTGATTGAAGAATCGTTTAACTCGTCCAATTCAGTTGTTAGTATAAAACTTTTTCTCGCTTATTGAAACAAATTCTTTGATCATTTAGTTATCCAGTGGTATAATTTAATTTTGCATAATATAGACGATCATTTCGAAACTGCAACGCCAAACTATATCCCCCGATTTGGTTATCATTAGGCTTTTAGGATTTCCCCCGTATGGTAGCAAATACACGTATTCACGTCAAAATATTATAACATCCAACTCTTTGCTAGAATGCTCTTCAAAGGGCTTAGTAGTACCTAGGCATACTTATTTGTCATCGTCGTAGAAAGCAGAAAATGTTGAGATGTCTTCAAACATACTTAGCGAATAAAGCTTACTAGAGTTCTTGGGCTGGGACGAATATGGAGAGTACAATCTTAGAGATTTTGTAGCGATTTTCATATTGATATAGTTTTAAGATTATAGAAATAGTTAAGAGTATATTAAGGTATTTGCGGTGTTAAAAAAAAAGTCCTCGAATGGAGACCACGTCTCGGAAAACGGAGTGCTGGACGCCCCCCGACCAGGTGTACTGATGACCTCAAGAAAACAGCGGGTATCCGCTGGATTCAGAGGGCACAGGATCGGTCAGAGTGGCGCAAACTAGGGGAGGCCTATGTCCAGCAGTGGACCAGTTTAAAGGTTGCTAGATAGATATAGATAGATAGAAAAAAAAAGTGAATTATAAATCTTTTTTCAATGTTTTTAATCTTTGTATACTCTTTTTGAACCCAACAATGATTTCAAAGATAGATTTTTTTACTTTTTTAAATTAATTGTTGAAAGACTTTGTCTCTGAGCGACCACATCGTCTCATTAATCTACATATAATAGATCACTAAGTCCTCTAATTTGACCAGCATTCCAGCTTCCTCTGACTTCGGAAAAGCCAGAAGCTGTTTAAATAGCCGACATTTAATGATCTAGTCCGTAGGTGTAGGGTTCTGAATGTTTCGTTCCGGACACACTCCATCAACATAATATATTATGTGTAACAAAATATAGATAAATTAAGTTTTATTCGATGTTAAGATATCTTAGCGACACAAAATCGTTCCAAAAAGCTAACGAAGGTACAGATACGGAACGTTATAACTATGTGATGTAATTTCAAATTCAGCCGACGCTCCGGACGCGTGCAACCGTTAAATGAATGAACTTTTATAAGTTAAGGTCTCAACTCGCCGCTTTAATACCGACTTTGAGGCTTCGTTTCCATGATGAACAGCGCCCTTACTTTTAATGACTTTTTGCTAATATTCAGAGGCTCGCTGTCGGACGAAAAAAGTTTGAGAAACCGTGAATTTTGCGGTGATTAGCAAAGTCGTGGTGTGGAACATGATGTACGTTTTTGTGGTATCGGTTTCTGTTTGTTTACTAAGATCATGGGGGATTGAGAATATTACTTTTTATCGGTTTCGTTACTTGGTAAAACAGTGATCCTTTACAGGATCACTCATGTTTTGAATATTTGTGTGTCGGTTTGTCTTTATTGATAGGCATTACATAGCTATCTCAGCTTTTAATTCTTTTTTTAAATAAAAAATACTTTTTGACGTTCAATTGTCTGTGGTACGGATGTTGAAATTAACATGTAACGTCCCTAATAACATACTTAGGTATTAGTATTTCTAATGATGATAAGAAAATTCTTGTCTTTCTAGCATATTGTATAACAAACTTTTATCATAAAATTTAAATTCCAAATGTTTTACAAAAATATTACAACGATAACAATTTTAAATTAAGGAGTGTTTCAAAGTTGTTCCAGTCAGTTTCTACCCCATTGGTCGCTCATCCTATTACCGATAATTAGAGCCAACCAAATTCGGTTTTCATTTTCACGTTATCATTCAGTCTCTAGCGTTCTGTCGTCTTATAGAAAACCCTTGAATTGATTTTGAACAAATTCAATTTTTATATTCAGATATAAAGTTCAATATGTTGTTTATTAAATCTTTCTATTTTATATTTTTTGATACTGTCGTCATGCCTATTCACCGAAGAAAGTTACAATTTAGTTTTCGTGCACATAATTTGCTGTAAGGTAACGTAGGCATAAAAATTGTTGCTTTACTGGTTTTTTAAGCCCTTGATAACATGAAGCTATTTTAAGCCATTGATAACTTGAAGTATCCAACAAAAAAAATCAAGAACCCATTTCTAAAAGCCTCAAACACGCCTGACTGATCTTTTAAAATTTCACAGCTCCTTTATTTCAGCCCTTACAATTATTTGAGATAACTTTGATTGCGAACGGACTTTTAAATGTCTAACGAAATTTCAAATTAGAGCTACCTACCCGCTACGATTATTTTGTGATTATGATTACGACTTTATTTTAACTTTTGAGGTTAAATTTAATGAAATTGTGTTTCAATTTACCTGATTGCTCTTTGTAATACTAAAAACCGTTTACATATTCATAGTCACACACTAAGATACATACTCGTACCTATATAGATCATGAAGAAATTTCAATTTTGGAGCATGGAATGGAATAGTATGAATGAATTTACTAAAAAAAAATTTGTACATATTATCAGTTATGTTTTTTTTAACTTTTTAATTTAATAAGAAGCTTACAAAGAAAAACTTTTACCCCACCTTTCACAAGAGTTCGTTTCCGCGCCATCGGCTGTTCTATCCTATTAGCGATAATTAAACCAAACCGCGAATTGTTAAGTTCGGATTTCGTTTCCATGTCGAAAATCCCTTTTATTCATTCGCCAGTTTCTGGCCCTTTAAAGTTCTCACACTCTAATTTGACTGATTGTTTTCCCTTATTAGGGATCGACTTGCGAAATGTTCGGATGGATTTAATTAGGATTATCTTTCCAATCAAGATGGATTAATATGTAATGAAAATTTAAAAATCGTTTGCTTAGTAATTTAGTAATTAAATTGAGTGTAGATTTCTGTTTTGGTATCCTAATGTCGAGTTATGAGTGTGTATCGTTATTTCTATCTACATAATTATAATGAATTGTTTTGGTGTAAACTTAAAAAACTACTGGTGGCTAAAAAGTTACTTAATAGTTAGTAAAGTCAGTAGATTATACGCAAATAATGTAGTATGTACAAGGTACATAGTTAGGTATTTTCAACCGATAGCGATATGAAAAAGAAGTTAAAATGAGGTTTTATACGCAACATTAAATCATTTTCATGCTCCCAAAGAACTATTACTGGCGTTAAAAATCCCTTTGAAACGTTATAAATTAAGAGTACATGGACAGCGGCGCGAATATAAAATTATCACCTCCTGCCTGACTCAGCGGGTTTAACTTCATTTTAATAAAAATGAACGAGGAAGAAAAAATTACGTCCAACTTGCCAATGTCTCAGCAAATGCTGACGTTTTCCTTTTTTGAATTTCTACCCAAACGATGTTTTTGTTCAACCTTTTGAAATGTTTGATTTCAAAGTTCGAAATTATAACCTTTTAGATAACTTTGTTAAGTATTTCTTTGTGGTTGATTATACTGACTTAATTTTGAAGGTGTTTGATTTCTGTCATTAATTAATAATTATCAATATAATTTTAATATAAATGTTTTCTGTCCTCCCTTTTTTAAGTAATAGAAACATTTTTTTTCTTACGTACTTTTAACAAACCTATTAAACGCTTATCCCATCATATTTTTCTTACAGTATTTTTTTTATTTTTCCATATTACAGTCATAGATAAGTAGGTGTTATTTTATACGATGTGCAAGTAATTACCACAGATTAGAGATGACATTACTAACACTGACATCCACGTAAGCAGATTTTGCAGAATGAAAAGTAATTTAGATTGGGCTGTAACCTCTAACGTACGGATCTCTCATGTAAAGACCTCGTCCGAAGGATCTGATCCGACTGGTATGAGGATGTTGAGACATCGCGCAATAAAACGACGTCGTATGTAGTGAGACATTTGGCGTTAATCCAAAAAATTAATTGGAGACAAGTGCTCCAAGCAGTTGCAAGCTCCAAGTGAACGCGTCTGTCGAGTAATTAGTGCAATCGTTGTGAATCACGTTTAGTGAAGTGCTTGCTTGTGTCGAGTGGGGCTCCTACTATTGTACATGGGACAACCACAACTGTTTATTTACTCTGTGTTTTTATGCACGTCTGTGGACGTCTCTACTCGTAAGCTCTAAGAGTAGGTAGTCTGTTTACTAAGAATATGGACTGAGCTACACAAATCTGTAGCTACTCTGTTATTTATTAATTTACGTAGTACTAGTTTTCTGCCCGCGTGGAATTCGGTTATATCGCGCGATTTTTTCGCGATAAAAAGTATCCTATGCTCTTCTATCTATCATAATGAATTTTATCAAAATTGGTTCAGTGATTTAGGCGTGAAAGCGTAGCAGATAGACAGACAGAGTTACTTTCGCATTTATAATTAGTAGGGATGTAAGGTACGAATATATTCATCATCATCATAATCCATAACTGTTTTACTGCTGAGCCAAGTGCCATTTGTCATTATTTCACACACCTTTTGAGAACTTTATGGAGAGCTTACAAGGTTACGTCTTGTCACGGTGTTTTTCTTCTCCGAAGCAAGTGATAATTACTTTTGTCAAAGTTATGAATAACAATTCTTTATTGCTAGGTTAATTTTGAAATTTAACGTTTGTATTGAAAAAACTAGGCGTAAGTTTGCTACATAATTGATATGTTTAAAGAATTTGAAGCTCGTAATATTTTGTGTGTCAAATCTTTATTTAAGTATTTTTGCAGCTTTGTAGTCTTGTGATAAAATTGATTTCAAGTGATCAACGCATGTTCGTAGACATTATTGGTGCAATCGCTGTAAATCACGTTTAGTCAAGCACTGTGCTCTAGAGTCGAGTGTACTCCCTACCATGAATATTCGATAATGATGTGTTGTGATTACGAAACATATCACACTAATAAAAACTTTATACTTTATTGATTTATTAGCAAAATGTATACAATAGGTATTTCTCCAACTTTACCCTGTTTTTATTTATTAGCAAATTAATGTATACAGTGTGTCACCAATTTGAATCCAAAAAATCCGGTTAGAGAGATTTAAAGGACAGGCTCAATAAAATGTTAAATTGCAAGATACACGACTGGAATTGGAAATATTAGGTTGCCAACCAATACAGGGGATGTTAGAGTTTTAGAATAAGAAGAGCCATTTCAGAGTAAGTAGGTAGCCACGGTAGGTAGTACCTATAGATAGACCTTCCATAGATTTCAATAACGTGAAGTCAATAAAGTGTTTTAGTGGTTGATTCCTGCTCTTAGTTTCTATGTTCTGTGTACAATATCATAGATAACAACTTTATTTAGGTATATATACTTTGGAAAAAATTAAAAAAGGTTTAAAACCTCGCCGTTTTTATAGTTAGTTACCTTTTCACATAAGAATATTCATTCACATTTTATTTTCAACTTAAACGAAACAAAAATAAGTATTTTGATTGAAGCGAGTTACAATCGTGTTTCAAACGAGTTCCAATAGTAGTAATCGAGTTGTAAAGTGCACTTGAAGGGGTCTTTATTAATGGCGTGAAGCCTACAATGTCAAGCATCCACTGTACAGTTTGCAGCACTCATACAACAATTATAAACAACTACATTTCAATGTCGCTTTGTTTCGGTATCCTCGTATTTAGAACACAATTTTCTTTGATTGGTTACATATCAAGTAAAAGCCAAGTTTAATTATGATTAGCACTTTAATTTCCATGAAAATTTCAACAAGAATTTTGAACACTTAAATAACTTTGGCATTGAAAGGTAACATCTCACTCAAATAACATATTTACTAACCTAGTTTGCATACAACGCATCACAAGCTAGAAGACTGCTCGTATTTAAATCACTTTTAAAAAGTATACGATAACATTCTTCTGACTGTATCGAATACATTCTTGAATGTTCTTACTCTTGAAGGTGGTAAAAGCAGGTCAAGAACTCCTCTTTGGTAGTTTTTCCTGGGAATATTACTTGGAATAGGCATTTCTTCCGGCTCATGCGTAGTTGTCGTGACAGAGACATTAGATTTTACTTCTTTCGGCTTAATGTAAGAAGAGTTAAGAAGAACCCTTGGTGCTGGTGTAATCGGCTGTATTTTTAAGAC
This sequence comes from Lerema accius, assembly GCA_001278395.1. Taxonomy (NCBI): domain Eukaryota; kingdom Metazoa; phylum Arthropoda; class Insecta; order Lepidoptera; family Hesperiidae; genus Lerema; species Lerema accius. The sequence continues at coordinate 831,050 of LGAG01000633.1, read as the reverse complement.
TTGCGGGTGAAATTCGACGAACTGTGTGGTGATAGTGTTTGAACGAAAGTCTTCTTCAACGGGGACGATTGGAGTTTCTTCTGGAAGAGGTGAATGACCGGGAGGATAGATGTCGTGGAAGACAACTGCCGGAGGAGCATAAGGCTGGATGTAGGCTAGATGTTCTTCTGAGGAATCGCCACTGGATTTTGTCTGCAAGGAAAATGTGATTGGTTTATACGGATGGTTCATTTGAAAGAAAGTCTCAAACCGTGAGCTGTAAAGAAAGTATCGCGTAGTGCTTATATGGAGCCCTAATGGGTCCTGGATTCGATTCTGAGCGAGACAGAAATTTAATTTTTTTTTTTGATTTTTCTCGGTTTGGATGTTGTCCTTATGTGTTGTCCATGGGACCTATGATAACTAATGGGTTCTATGTAAACTATGCAAAGCCCCATTGAAGCAACATGACAAACCCAGTTCCCACGTTCCCTATCCTCTACAGTCCGGTGGCGATTTTAAGAGTGTTTACAGCCATTTTTTTTTTCTTTTATGAAACAAATACAAAAAACTTTAACGCAATAAAACTCTAATCACACTTTAAACTCTAACAATTAGTACCTACAATAAATGAAAATAAATTGTTAGAACAGTTGTATTTATTACTTATGAATAAATTAGAAAGAATAATATGAACGAATCAATAAAGCAAAAGTTAAAAACGTTAGGTATTGTATCTAGATATTGCCTAAAATATATTATTTGTTAATAAAACCTTAAATATTATAGGTACTTACCAAAGTGATTAACATAAAGCACAAATATATTTGAAATCCCATTTCGGCGTCTTAATAACGAGACTGTAGATTCTGTACTAAGCAATGTCATTGTCTGTCTGTCTATCAATGTTGTATGAAACTAAAGATTATTGATGCGATATTACAATGTAGTGTTTATTAAAATATATAAAGGAAAGAAATAAACATCATATTGTCTAGTGCTATTGTTTTTATCTATTATTCTGGTTGTGACTGTTACTCGGTTAATAGTTCAACTGATTGTTGAGTATGTTTCAACGTGAATACGTCTTTAAATTTGCTATCATACAAGGGCAATCCTAAAAACCTAATGACAAACTCTTGGGATATATTTTGGCGTTGTAGGTAGTTTTGAATTTATTGTCTCCATTCAAAATTAAATTATACCACTGAATAGCTAAAGGATCAAAGAATTTATTACAATAAGCGAGAACAGAGAAAAATCGCGCGGGGTGGTGGATGGTGAGAGCATTTTACGACGTAAATAGGTACATAAGGAAGTATGTTTTATATAAAAAAAATAACCTGTATCATAAACGTATTCACGTGCAACACGACCGTATCCATAACACAGCCTTATCAATTTTTTTTACTATATACGCATTGCAAAATTATAGAGCCAATTACGTGCATAAGTGTATCCACAGAGCAAGGAATGTATCTGTATACATAGTGTATCACTGATACCTACATGAATGATGATTTAATTTTTTTTATCGTTAGTTTACTGTGGTTTAATGTCCTAAGAAATGTAGGGTGGCTGGATTTAAGTGTTAAACAGTAAATCATGCATAACTGCGTCTGTTCGGTCTTCTTATTAATATTTTGTAGAAGCTGTTAGGAAGATTGTCAGCGTAAGAACTCGTATTAGCAAATCATCATCATCATCACAACCCATAACTGTCCCACTGCTGGGCTCGGGTCTCCCACAGTGTGAAGGGTATTAGCAGATAATATAGGTAAATTTATCGCAGTTTCATTGTTATGGGAATTCAATACTTTCACCACTTTAGTTAGGGCGTGTTCACACTAGGGTTGGAATCGCATTTGGCGCAAATAGAAGAGAGTCGAGACGACCGCGTAGCCCTGCGCCTGTTACGATATAAGTTTGTTTTCATTGTCTTAAACGTTCTGTAACTAATTTGTAAGTAGAGCAACTAACGTTAAGCAATGGGACTAAAAAGGGCTTCTCATTGTAAGGATACGAGCCTAATGGTGGGACAGTTATAGCTCTTGAAATATCTATCGGTTAAGAAACAAGTCTCCGTATTAATAAATATTGATTAATTTTAATCGATGTCTTATCTCAAGTTTTAATAGGATTCAATATAAACAAAGAAAGAGGATAGTAAACTTTATTTTGCTTTACAATGAAAGTTAACAGCATTAACTAGTACAAGGGTAAAGCTACCTGTGTATTGAGAGGTTTTTAAGTTTTATTAATAAGACTGTAAAGACAATTTTGACGTGTGCTATTGGAAACAGTTCAGTAACACGGTACGCCTCGTAAGGATGCTTATGATTCGGTGTTGCAGTTTATTTAATTTCCTCAAAGGCATTACGTGGAAAAAGCATGTTCTCAAGTGCCTCCCCTTTGCGCTTTCCAGAGCTTTCTCGGAGGCTTTTTGTATAGCTTTTATATTGCAAATATATTTAGATACGTGTTCCGTTTGAGAACCGCGCTCTGAATCTTATATGAAATGTTATTTGAAGTGATTTTGAAATGTGAGTGGTGTTGGATTAAGATGAAAATGGAGTAAGTCGGTTTTATTTACTCAAATACGCAGTAGAAATATGTTTTATGTATTTGTACGTTCATGTGTTAAAAGTTGATAAATAAATGAGTAGGTATAATAGTAGCAATATAAGGGTTTCATTGTGAATAGTTAGGTGCTGTTAATAAAAGACTTTATTAACATTTACCATCTACTGTCAGATGTATTTTAAACGTCAAGTATATATTTTTTATTTAAATTAAAGATTATTAAAGGATAGAGCCCTTTGATATTTTAGCAATGGCGATATTCTTCAAATTTTTATAGTCTTAGGTACTGCTTATTTGTCTGCAATAAAAGAAAACGTGATATACGAAAATCGCTTCCTAGTAATTTTTTTATGTCTTAAGATAATAGTATTTGAAGCAAATAAAACAGTTTTGATGATTATGTTAAGAATGTATTGATATGTATTAATATTGTTATTTTATATTAATTATTAAATCAATACTAAGTTCGAAATTTAAAAGTTATCGTCGTCTACGAAAGCGAACTGCCAGTAGCACATTTATTAAAAAAATTAAAGCATTAATTAAATTTAAAAATAAATTATAACATACCATAAATATTATAGTTGCTACTTATCAATAAACCTACAAAAACTAACAATAGTCAAATTCCCCACACACCCCTGTATTTTATACAATAGCTTTTATATAAACGCGATATAAAAGTAAATTGCATTTCCTCTACTAACGGCAGTGTTAGGAGCGTCTTCTAAAGTGTCGTGAAAGAACGATTTGGGATTTCGTTCACTATTTTGTCTACTTTATTCGGTAAGGGGTTTGCGTGACGAATTAGATAAGCATGGCTCTGTACTGTGTATGTTGCAGCATAATACTTGTTTCAGGTAAGGTATGAAGTTCCTAATTTTAAAAAATTTCGGCGATTGGTAAGTATGGTGAATGCACTTCAGCCGATAAAGGAGATATTTTAAAGTTGATAGTTAATAGCCGTTTTTTTATTTGAAATATTGGTTGAAAGTGTTTGTGATTAGTGTTTCTCCAGGCGCTATTATTCAAGTTTTTACATAACTTTTTGTGTTGATATGAATACTATGTTTATGGAATTATGGAGTACCTATGGAAGTAGGTACCTATTTTTTAGTGTTACATTGTACTTTTAACAATTGCGTAATAATCGTTTATAATTGTATACGTATATCAAGCTTAATAGCCTTTATTTATTTAAACTATTTTATTAAGTAAATTTTTTTATTGACTACTCCATAAAAAGTCACATTGCACGAATATACTGCGACACGTAGGTACACGAACGCCTTATCGCAATAGCCAAAGAAAAGACGCCTCTATTAATGTGGAATACATTATGAATTTACGAGTACATGTATGAAAGAAAAAGCACGTACATTTTACTGTACGAAAAAGTGTGAATTTCACGATTACTTCTAAAGAAGTAATCGCATAAGGAAGAATACGACATAAAAGGCGTATTGCTCCTATATTTAAAGAAGGGAACTATCAAAATTGTGGGCGAAGTCAATAACGACGTAAGGGCAGCAAAGAACGAACTGCTCGCGATCTATATTTATAAACTTTGAATATTTAATACATTATTATTCATAGTAAAAAAATATGATCTTTGCTCACCCTACTAAAGAGTCTAAAAATAGTGTTAAGAAGAGTCGCAAATACCTATGGAAACGCCCAAGTTTCCCTTCTTCAACTGCGCGAGCTATACCTATCTACTGAAAAATAGATGGAAATTATTCGAGTTACTAAAGAATAATTATATAAAAATGGTGGGTAGTGTTTATTGAGCGTATATTGTATATTTCTTTGGCTGGCTTTACAGCCCAAACAGCTTGGCAGATTTCAATATGTGAGATGTCATCGGAACCGTCTGCATTGTGGTAATATTATTGAGAATATTATGATATTGGCGATATTTTGTTTTATTCAACTCCCCCCTTACCTGTTAACGTAACCTAACCACGACTAATTAACATTCGCATCTTTTCTTTTTCTATTAATGATAAATAATTGTGTGAATCTTCGATAAAGTCTTTCTATAAAATCAACGTTTTGTAAAACAAAATTGATTTATCTGGCGTGCAAAAACTGCGTAAATATTTACTTTTTACTACGCTTTTTTAACTCCAACATTAATAGTGACACAAACTCCTAAACTTAGTAGTTTTAAAGAGAATAAGTTAGTGTAAATTTTTACCACATCCAAGTGTAGAGTTGCACAGTAGAGCATTATACAGGAAGTTCTGTAAAGTTCGTCCTCAAATTACTTTTTATGGCGGTCTCTTTCCATGAATAATAACTACTTTCAAAGAATTTTATGAACCTAGATTACTAACTTTAGATATCGTGTTAATTTATGACCGAGTCTCTTCTTTTAGATGTTCGCACCGAATTAGGGATACTGTTTGAAATAACACTAAGCTTTGAAGTATGTTTAGAATTTCATAATTGAATAAAAGATTCACTCGTGTATTATTCATAAAATAAAAATAAAAAATATCATGCATCGCTATTAAAAAAGAAGAAGAAATTACCACATTTCTAAAGTAAGAAAAAAAAATGTAGAGTTAAGTAAATGAAGCTAGGAATAAAGTTTCAGATTTATTTAGTTCTCACTTAGACATCGTAACAAACTTCGAGTAGGACTAAGGCGGGACTGTTAGTTGGTTAGTAGGTAAACCTTCTTTCCTATCTTTTTATCCTTTCTGACGCATTGGTATAGATTTTCAATCAAAACATACGTATCAATACGTATTAGGTAAAGCTGAGTATTTCAGGTAATATATACCTAAAGACCTTTGTTGTGGGTCCATTCATGCCAATACAATAGGCAATGCATCAAGCCGATAGTCTGCGCCCAATCCTTTCACGTATTTAGGTGTATTACTGGCTATTCATAATACCTGGAGGTGTTCTCAATTGATCAAAATGGTTTCATCAACGGTAATGGTAGGTTTCGTCAGACATGGTAGGTTTTGAATTAATTTAAAATTAGAACCTTATTTTGACACGTACATATTTAGGGTTGGCAACTGATTGTGGAGTATACGTATGAATAAAAAAAAAATGGATTATTTGTTGCCAATCCAATAATGTTATAGGGTCTGCGAAATAGTCATATAGTATAGAAGGACTTCAAAAACAAATGTATATATTTTTATACAGCTATGAATGTTTGTGTGCATTTTTATTAGGTTTAATGGCTTTTCGTTTGTTCGTAATTGGCTCTATCCATAATAAAAAATGAGATTTTGTATTATTTAGTATTATTTATGGAAATATTCACGGTTATTCCGTTTTTCACACGAACTGTTTCGGAAACGTGTGATAGGAAGTTATAAATGGCGATTCGCTTGTTCTCATGTGAATACCTGTGTTTTTACCACTGATACCGATGGTAATAAATTGCGAATTGCTTTATCAATGTCATTGCGAGTGATGTTTTAATTTTAGTGCACCCAATCAAAGTATTTCCTTCATAAATCAAAGGTTGACAAATTCATATGCCGCGGGAATTTAATACTATTTCATGAATAATTAACGTTTATGATTTTAATTAACTAATTCTCAATAATATTTAAAAAATTAAAGAAGTTAATTTTTATTCAGAGAAATTGCTTACGTTTCATTTATAGATTGTAAAAAATCCTAAACGTTCTTAAAGTCAGTAGCAAAATTTTGATTTCTATTCCAATAATTTTTGGCATAGTAATTAACGAACAGAATAAAAAGGCATCAATAAATTGGTGTTCTGAAAAATAAACTCTTAATTTTTATAGCTTTAAAATAATATTTAATACATATAATACATAATAATATTATAAACATGTAACTTTTATTTTAACACCGTGTTATTAACAGTAACGAAAACAAAACGTAATTAAAAGTTACACAACTTTAAGTAAATCGTATTTTTCTCTCGTAACCACACACAAGTCTGTATTCCAGGTTTAAAAAGTACGTAATAAGCCCACAGCTCACCTGAGGCCTGTGAAATAACTTCGAAGTTGGAAGAAATGAGGTAAAATCGAAGTTCCTTGCAAGTTTAAAAAGTCTAATTTTCCTTCATACGCGACTTGAGTAGGAGCCAACGTTACCGAATTCCTTCGATATCATTTTATGGATATTCTGATTTCATTTTATTGTATAGGACTATTTCGTGTGCTAGTTGATCGGTCTGCCATCGAAATTTGACGGGAATACACATTAACTTTAAGTATGGAATCAATAGATTTGTAACAATAATTAATCATCCCATGTCGAAGTGATGTCGTGTAAGTAATAATAAGTTACAAATAAAAATGAAATTTACTCTTACATTTTTAAAAGGGCAAATTATGTTACTGAAAATAGAAGGTTGATAATGTAAAAAGCACTTTTGTTGAAAAAAAACGATAGGACTGCAAAAATGAGTTTTTTTTAAATACAGAGAGATTAGATTAAGTAAGCATTCTATTTAGTAAACTTATTGTCACTGACTGAAAATAAAGGATATGTCA
>LGAG01000633.1:805071-823748 GCA_001278395.1 Lerema accius | reverse complement strand
AGCTATAATATTAAGACAATAATTATTATGAGTTTTTTTTTATAAAAGACACATCCATATTAAAACAACATCTTCATAATATAAGATTACGCTCTACTACAAGGCAAAGTTGGCCATCTGACTGAGATTTTCTCCAATCATAACTTTAATAAAAAGAAAATGCTTTGCAAATTTGCATCTGTTATTTGAACTATAAAACGTTTATTCGTTTTATCAGACGATTGCTGTTTAAGATTGTCTAGTCTAGTTAAATTCATTAGTAAAATCAATCGAAAATAGATAGCTACTGGAATTTCCAGGGTAAAATTTACCTTTTAGGGTTAATCTTTAGGGAAGGTATTAATCTAGTTCAAAGTTGTTAACATTTAAGTAACTTTCTAAACATTAGAAACTAATTATAATTTGCTGCGGTGAAGGAAAAAATCTTGAGGAAACCTGCACACCTCCTCTATGAAATTCCCGAAGATGTATGAAGTCTGCCAAACTTGGCCAGCATGGTGGATTATTGGCTGTAACGCTCACATTGTAAGAGAAGACTCTATCCCAACAGTGGGACTGTTATGAGTGGTAATGATGATATGAGTGTGTGTACTTTGCTTAACTTTATGACGTCATAACTCATGATGTTAAATGTGTATGAATGTTGTAATTCGACCTTAGACCTTTATTTTTCACAGATGTTTAAATCATATTAATTACTGTGAAAGTAATTAACGCTTTCACGGCATTCGTTAAAAACTAGAGCCCGGTCGCCACGTTGCCAGACTCTGGTCGGTTTATGCAACTGATGAACCAAATTGTTATAATTTTTTTTCTATAATTTTTTTGCATCAAAAAATATTATAATTTATTTACATATAGATGCTTTATTGCAAATGAAAAACGTAGTTTTGTTTACTGAAAACTTGCATTTGAAATTATTTACCGATATAATTTTGCCTTAATCGTAAGCTTTCATAACCACGTAACATTGAATAACACGTGCTCCTACGTGTTCTTTCTTTCTTTTCTATTCTAGACCGAAAATGCATAGGTGATGTCTTTAGTATTACTCCCCATGGGCGACGATTGACCACTAACCATGAGTAATCTAATAAATTTTTTTCAATTATTTTTACAAAATATAATTTAATATCTTCCGTATACCTCGATCCCGCGAGTGGTGGCGCCATCTTGCACTAATTGGTCCACGTTGCGAAGATGTTCAGACAATTTATGACGCACCGCCACCTACCTTGCATATTTATCTGCTATGATTGTCATTGCTTTTTAATATCTCATAATCGCAACACTAATAGGTGCTTTAGTTCAACTCTGGCCTCTGGTCTCTGGTCCAATGGGAATAAGTAACAACGTATAAAATTATGAATTTGTTTAATTTAATAATATATAAACCCAAAAAGCTTGTAATTTTCAAAAAGTTATGTGCGTATTAATTTCTTATTTATTACTTACCCAATTCCGTATAAATTATACATAGGTGTGTGAAGTCTACCAACACGCACTGCCTTGTAAACATGTACTTTTTACATTTTAAGAAGAGACTTGAGTCCAGACGTGGGGCAGTTATACAGACAACGTGACAGAAAAGGCAGACAGTCTTCTAGAAGAAAGCCGCTTGTTTCTTGCCGCATAAATATGCTTTGAATATTTGAGATAAAATCTAACCCGTATTTCTCTCATATAAGGTACTGCCACCTTGACATTCAAATGTAAGTTTATGTACGATATTTATATTTACGTCAATTAATCTAAAAGTAATTCACGCTCATTAATCATTATAGCATCTACTCGTACAATCCGTGTTCAAGTTTAAATCTAGAGATTGATTAGTTATGGAGTGTGAATGATCACGTGAGATTATTGTTTAAGTACGGGCAGATTATGGCACTGCTTTGATATACTCGTATTATCTGCTGGTTGATACAAAGATGTGGGTATTGGAGTGGACCGTTTAACCAGTTAAACAATCCCATTTTAAAAAAGCTACAAGCAGACAATAGTTTTCAGTAGCTTTTTTGTATTGTCAAAAACAGAAAAACAAAAATCCAACTGATAAAACAATTGCATATTTAAAAGTTATACAGTCATGTCTCTCCCACAATGGAGACGAATACTAATGATATCTCACATGTTGAAATGGATCATGCCGTTTAGACTGTAACGCGTTCCAAAGAAATTTACAGTCATAATTTGAAAATCCTTCAAGCGCAGCGAGTTAAAAAACATTTTTTTTCATGATGTATGATTGCACGCTGTGAGCGTCACACCTTAGTATCAGCATAGATTAAAATAACGTGCAATATAATACCAATATTGAGGAATAGTTTACCGCTAATCAACCCACCGCTTCACTAGGCAGCCATTGGAATGCCTCGACTGAAGCATGCCGGGCGGAATACTTGGAACGTCAGACATTCATGACGCCAATGCGGTTGGCGCCGAGATGATGGAGACGACTTGGAATTTACGTTAGCGTATAATTATTTCGTAAGTCGTTTTTTGCAGGTACATGGTTTTTTTCTTAGCCAGTTAAGGTGTGATTCCTCTAATCGCGACATATACAAGTCTTGACGCGACGCTTAACTTTACAGTATAAATTTGCAGGATGCGAGAACCTAACCTTTTTAATGGCTACTTATTATTGCTCTTAAGACTTCTTTGTTAATATAGCTCAGAAATGGATATATTCGCTAGTAACTAAATTATTGCGGTTTTTCTGATTCTTACTCTTAGTAACATCAGCAATCATTTGTTGCGCACCCTATACAATAATTTCTAAAAAGTAAATAAGTGTGCCTTTCAACACACCATCGCTAGCATGTACTACTTTATACTTATTTATTGCCTCTAATTGTCCGCACTAATCGGATTCTGAGCCCTCGGACACGACTAAGTCTGTGCCAGGTGTATTTGTGGCGGTAATTATCTCGTTTGAGTAATTATCTTCATAATACCCGGATTGCAACTTAATCTCGCTGCAAATAGGTCTTATGTCTTAGAGCTGAGGTGTCAGTTTCGGGTGACGCTAATTTCCCTTCAGATTTAGCTATAGTGGTACTATTTTGAGGACCAAATGGCGCAATGGTTACCGTGTTACATTGTCGCTTAAAAGGGTCTTGGGTTCAATTATCATTAAAGAAATTATAATGATGAGTTAAAATATGCTTTCCATCTGGATGTGTATGACTTGTCTTTTTATGTTGCCTTATCTAGTGTAACGCTATGACTGTGTAACGTTGTTTATTTTTTAAAAAACGAATGTGACCTTCGTTAGTTAATATCTTCAGTAATTCATTTCGTTTCGTTTAAGCTCTCAATTAACCTCTGCTACAATCACGTCCACTGCATTCATGAGGTCAGCACTATGAAGTGGCTTTGTTGATTGTAAATAATCCCACTTTTGTCGAAGTGTTTAAAATTGTAGCAATAATATAGAACTAGGATTTAGTACAAATGTCATTGGGTTTTCAAATTTTCTTTGTATATTGAAATGGATGGGTTCGGTTAAAATATATCACTTGGTTATATTTTTCTATAAACGCAGCCATCATTGATGAGACCTTTATGATGGGTCATAATTGACTTGCCTTTTTTTCATTGATTGTAGAGCTAGACAGAAATGGAACACCTAAAGTTACGAGTTAAATCCAAGTGAAGTAATTGGTTTTGTCATTACAAAATAAAATTAAAATATTAATATTTCTGAGTATTTCTTGTATGTGGCTGTTCAAATATGACTTAAACAAGAAAGGAGGAATAAAAAGGGTTTTCGTTTGCTTTACTTAATTTTCTTGAAGTGATAATAAACTAAAGTTCTGTCCCAGATACGAAAATAAAAATAAATAACTAACATGCCATATCTAAATATTATTTGGCTATGGTATTATCGATGAAAAAGTTAATAATTGTTATTAAATAATTCAAAGTAATCGGTTTATTTCAGCATTCGTACAGTCGATTCGTAGCTCAATGTCAATGGAGCTCTTTATTGAAAATATGAATTCATTTGTGAGCGAGGTGTTTGAGCACTCTTATCTTGACCTGACACGCAAACCATATTTTAACGTAGACTCTTAATGAAAAATGTCGTATATTTCTGTCGCAAATATGTATCAGTTTCATAGTAAGTAATGATGTTAACTTCAGTCTATTACAGCTTAGACAATTCTGTTTTATAAGCTTTTATTTCACTTATCACTTACTATTTGCCATATATTACTTCAATGTGGATTGATGGAGGAGTTAGTGGCCAATTCAAGTGTTAACAGTCGTCATAATTTTTTAATAAACCTTCTCAATATTTAATAGTCGATTTTTTATTATTCTATTTATTAATGGTTCGTTACATTCTCTTAATATTGGTGCGTGTGCGCATAACACCATCATCGTTGGCAGCAAAACGACATTTAATATTTAGGACCTCGTTGCCATTATTTCGATATTATGTTATCAAGAAATCAATTCGTATTCAGTGTAAATAGCTGCAGGCTTACGTTCTTGTCACGTGCGCGAAAAGGGTATATTTTTATGGAATACGTAATTCTGTTTGACTTCATACGCGATGTCCATATTTGCCGAAGACTCCACGTCCTACATGCAAAGAGCAGTGTTTGTTTCCATTGTCATAGTAAGACGGCACGGCAAAGGTTCAGTTAATATTTGCTAGTCATAATTTAATTCAAACTCCTAATTCTTGTGTATTAAAAAAATCATCATTTAATTTGATGAAGAGATCAGAAAGAAATCTGCGGAGGTGCTTATAAAAATGTGTGTCATGTCTGATTCTTCATCAGCATTGGACTTGAAACCCATTAGGTATAAGCAGAAGCTCAGTTAGGACAGATACGAGTATTAATTTACTGTGGTAGTGATGTCATTTTATTATCACTTACAGAACTATCAATGTCATTCAAACGCTTCATTGCATTTGAAAATTGCTACTTGGTCAAGATTTAAATCATACTTTTTACTTTTTGGTCATACATTAATCGTTTTTTTAATTAAGTAATATTTAGTTTCTGTGAAACTTAAGTAAGACTTCTTTTCAACTACTCCAACTGATATGTTCAGATGAGTATTAAAACAAAAAATAATAATAAAAAAATAAATTTAAGTAATACATAGTGGTGTACAATGGAAACACACATAGCCTCTAACGAAACAGGTCTTAGCAAATAGAGGGGGACATTGACTGATAGAGGAATGTTCTCGAAAGCCTTTCGGCTGTTAACAGGCACATCCTTCCGGCATTGGGAACTGATAAAAACAAAGTTGGTTTCATTAGCTAAGTGCAGAGTTATGCTCAGAAAAATGTGGTTAACTGTGAATCTTCTTAGGCATTTTGCTATAGGTGAAGTTGAGAAACCCTTGATAATTCTAGCTATTATTTCTTAAGTATGTATGCGCTCATGGCGGCGGCGTGCTTTGATCTTGATTGATTGATTGAAAATGTTAAGAAACTACGTCGATGCCAGTTATTATAGTATATGATAGAAGTTAATTTGAGGCATAAGGTTGACTGATATTTGGGTTGACAACCCCCACCAATCCGAAATTAAGTACCTCTAATTCGCTTTAGTTCTGAGTTTTTCCCTTTCAGTTGTGAGATCTTTCCGGTGTTCAGTCATGAACCATTAATGGGTTAAGTCAGTTAATAAGTATTAAGTATTTCAATTGGTCTGCCGTACCATCAATCGATTTTCTCTCTCCCTTGAGTGCACCATTTCTTTGTCGTACGCCAATGTTTATTTATTAATAAAAGAATTTACTTGTTTACAATCATCAGAAGATGAAACGTAACAAGTTGTTCAATATTTACCGAAGAGATTCACTCCATTGTCTGTTGATCGCGACTCAAGCTAACACGGTTATCGGAAAATGTTCGTTGTGCTCAGAACAGAAACGTTTGCCAAATTATTTTTCCTTATAAGTTGCACCGGGTTATTTTTGTACTCAATTTTGGCTTTCTATACCTTTCATACCGCTTACACGACGATAAATCAAGCGCAGAAACAGGATGTTAGTATAAAACCGACTACTGAACACTGGAATGATGTAGACTGGGATACTGATTTGAAATATATTTTGTTTTGGACTCTATATGATAGTCCTATTTCTATAGCCGAAGGTCAAGGCATATTCACAGATCACAGATGCGACTACGCCAATTGCTACATCACAACTAATAAGACATTGCTTAACAATGATTATACGAATTTTGATGCAATAGTCTTCAATAACAGCATCCTTAAATATTGGAAGAAAATGAATATGCCTCAGAAAAGATCACCAAAGCAAAAATACATATTTTACAGTTTAAAATCAGCTGAAGAAAATCCAGTTTGTAACATAAATGCGGATAATTATTTTAATTGGACGTGGACATACAAATTAAGTTCGGACATTGTAAGCCCTTTCATTGAAGTAACCAATTTACAAGGGAATGTTGTTGCACCAAAAATAAATGCTGATTGGTCTACAAATGAATCTGTTAGAATGAATGACGATATGACAATTAAGATAAAACCAAAACGAAGAGCAGTTACAGTGATACTTACTGATTGTAATCTTAAAAATAATAAAAAAAGAGAAGGTTTTTTAAAAGAATTACAAGCGGAGTTCAAATTGAATCTTCTAGAATTTGATATATACGGTTGTGGGTATCTCCCATGCACTTTTCGTGATTGCTCCAAAGTAATAAGTAAATATTACTTTTACCTAGTATACGAAAGCAGTGATGCAGACGATTTTGTAACTGGCGAAGTACTTAAAGCGTACAATCATGGCGCTATACCCATTATAATGGGAGGAGCAGACTATCGAAAGTAAGTTATTTCTTTAATCTGATAGACTGGTTAGAATCTAACATTATTGGTGACCTATACGTCCATTGTTTTAACTTATGCTATTTATCACGCAGTTTTACGTAAATCTTGTAACGTAAATCACACATTTTCGATTTATTTACACGCTCTTTTTTCTTTTGAAAATCATAATATGCTCCAATATTCACAAAAACTGCTTTGGAAATAAATATTTTGGTTTTAAAATTAAGACAAGTTAAAAATCGGACTAAACAGTTCATGCTTTAAAACCAAAACTAAATAAGGCTGTATGTTATATGACTAATTCGTACCCAGAAGGACTTTTGAGGTTGCGACTAATCGTGCTTGCTAGTACGTATATTTATAATTAAAATTCGTATATGAGCGGGGCCTAATCTGGTCTTGCTTTAAACATGATCCATGCAAGTAGCTCGAGATATCTGTGTTAAATACATCTAAATCGTAAGTACCCATTATTATTGAAATAATAAACTACTACATCACACTATCTACTACTCGTGCTACACTATCGACATCAGTTATATCTTCGTGGATCCCAATTACAAATTGTGAATCCCCATTTTTTTGTCACCCTAACATAGACCCCCGTCGAACTTCCCGTGGGCCCCTGAGGGTCCACCTAGGCCACTTTGGGAATCAAAATTTATCAGCGTCTCATTCGAGTAGATTCTTATTAATATTTTTTTTCATTTCAGTTTCCTTCCACAAGGTTCTTACATCAACGCCCATTCTTTGTCCGCTGACCATCTAGCGATAAAGATAGCGTACATTATGAGACATCCATTTCAATACAAATATTTTCTCTGGAAGAAAAAGTACTCTATCCATGAAACAGAAGATTTGAAGGGCATCTGTGAGGTTTGCGCCAATCTTAACGATGAAGTTAAGTTTGGAACGTCTAGTGTACACAAACATTTCAGAAAATGGTGGTATCCGGGCTCGTTGTATACCAAATGCATTCCTAAAGGAGCCGAAAATATAGCTGATGTTCTATCATATATAAATGGCACGGATAAAAAGTGAAATTTATAGGTATTTGTATGTTATTTTTAGCATAATTTTAAGAATATTTTTGAGTAATGTGATTAAATAATAGAAGTAGATTGCTCATAATATTTGTAATTTATAATTAATTGTTAATTACATCTTATTTTCTCCCTATTTTCAGTTACGCTGAAAAACTGTCAGTATTGGTACAATTTTGTATTTTGTAAATGTAATGATATTTTCTGTAGTATTGCTATAAAATTATATTATATCTATACATAAAATGATCAAATTAAAAAATATTTATGACTATTTAACTATCTGTGTGCAAAGTTTCGGCTGAATCCGTTTAACGCTTAGAGCGTGAAGGACGTGCAAACATCCAAACATCCACACAAAATTTCGCATTTATAATAATTAGTAGGATTGTTGCCGATATTATACTTACTAACCTTTTAAACAAATCAAATACTTTTTGTAGTTACAGTGTAAGTAAGCTCGGCTATTGTCACCGCCAAGACATTTTAAACAATTGTTCTTGAAAGAAACGGTTGACATTTTAAGGTAGCATTTTCTTAAGAAGGTCGTTGTTGCTGAAGGCTAAACTTATTATGTTCTTACGAAAGCCTTTTGTTCTTTCAAAGCGAAAGGCTTACCGGCAAAGCAATTTTCACGTTGCAAAACTGAACGCTTAAAGGGTTGCAAGTTTCAATTATATTTAAAAAACGAAAAAATTTATGAATTACGATAATAAATAATATTATAATATTATCGTAATAAAAATATATAATAATTATGGTATTAAAAAGAAAAGGATGTTAAGTTTTGCTTATTATAGACGCGGATAAGTCTTTTACTAACGAGGGCATTCGTAAAAACCTAATGATAACGACGTCCTGATGATAATCGTAAAAACCAAAATTAAATCATACCACTGGATAGCTAAAAGATTAAACAAAAATAACTATAAAAGCGAGAACAGTGAAATACCGCGCAGTGGAGAAAGAAACGCCGAAATTTTCAGGTAATTTAACGGTGTAAATACATACATAAATAAAAATTATTTAATAAAAAAAATACCTGTAACATAAACGTATTCACGTACAACACAGAGCCGAGTCCATGACACAGCTATAACAATTTTTAATGTTAAAAACAATAATTTGTTAAAAAACTTTATCTGTGCCTGTAAAAAAAATTACCTATCTCACGTGAGACGTTAAATATAAAATTTTGTGAGTAAAGATCAGTGGTTCTTAAACTTTTCAATATCGTTACCCCTGTGACCTATAAGAAAAACGGATTTTACCCCGTCTGTAAATGTTATCAAAATAACAATATAAAAAAACTTTTTTCTGTCCTTTTCTTACCTTGCAAACCTAATAATTAGGTCCTTTGTTACCCCTTATAGCTGATTTACCCCTAAAGGGGTAATTACCCCCAGGCTAGGTGCTCAAGTTATACAGTAGGCGCACGTATACATATTATACATATAGATACAGGTTTAGTCCTAGCCAACGTAATGAAGTCATCTGATGAATATTCGAGGAGTCGACGCCACTCCACTCACAAGAGGGCGCCACAGAGCTGCAATTTGAATTATGCCTGGTCAGGTCCTTTACTGAATTTCTGGGTAATGATTTTATTATATGAGAGCTATTCATGAGTTTGTAAAAGTTTTTGATACAAGCATAGTTTTGAATAGGTAAGTAGGTAGGTGTGTAATGCGGCTCTTGTGTGCAATTTTTGCTCTTCAGTTAGGTACCTACAAAGATTTACAATAGTTTGAGAAGGGGATATATACACCTTTCTCTCTGTTTAAAGTTGCTCTCAAGTTTCGTTTGTAAAGTATACATAATAAATACAATACATCACAAACTAGGTGTAGTTACTACTTAATAGAAAAAAAAAAACAAAAAACTCAAGTCATAAAAATGATTTAATAGAAACAAATTATAGCATACGTCACTCTCACAATGGAGATAAATTCATACAATAATAATAAAACACAATGGTACATGTCGATAAATGCCAAAGAAATGGATGTACCTACATAATGAAAGGAAACTGCAAAAAGAGGAACATAACAATATCCTCAATATTGTAGCATTATATAAAATACTTCATTACTTTAATGAACAAAGTGCAATGACCTCAATGATGTAAGCAATGCCAATCAAGAATAATGTCACTCAGCAAAACTCATCAGCAAAATCAATAGTTAGTAACTGTCCTGCTGAGATCGGGTCACAAAGGTTAATTATTGTGCCACATCTACCGAAAATTACTGTTAATGCGGCAGAATTGCGGTGTTAGAACTCAAACAGCATGCATGCAGAGTGATTAGGTTTCAGGCACATTTTACAATAGATTTCAGTGTCTAAAACTAAGCTAAGCTGTATTGTAGACAAGCTTTGCCTACTTTCATAAAGCCCATGATATGGTAGGTATTGTCTATGTCTACATTAGAAATTACTGATCAAAAATATTGTTCAATAATTTTGCCTATTAAGACATTAGAAATTACTTATGATCAAATATTGTTAAATCGTTAACTAATTTTATTGTAGTGTCGTGATAAAACTTTATTATTTAATAATGTAATTATTATTAAATTTTACGTCAGTTAAGTGACCTATTAGTTAATAATTAAACCACGCTTACAATGGAATTAATAAAGAAACCAATATAACTCAACTAAATTGCTAATTTAAGTACTAGCATAATAAAGCAAATAAGGATGATGTTAATGTTAAAACGAAATAGCAGTAAGTACGGTCAGCAACAAAGAGCGATTGAATATTCGGGGCCGATCTCGATATGCTAAGTTCGTCCCATTTACGCTACCACTACCACAGATTAAATACACGGAGAGTTTGAAATCTCCACTAACGTATTTGGGGATTCACGATGGCCAAGTTGGGATTGACGGACTTTACATTTCTAGTTACCTATCTATTGTATTGTAGTACCGCTGACGCATAACGTTAGGCCTGCAATATTATTGAAATATTGTTGTATAAATAAATAAGAACATCTGCTGGATTGTAACGTCTGCTTTACCTAACGTATTTTTCGTAACTATCATAAGGTTAAACTAGTAATCGTTGCCAGAAAAACAAAAAAAAATTGAGAGACAAAATTACACCGTATGCGTTGAAATCCATCAATGATTATTATTAAGGACGTTCTAAAAAAATGGACATACATACATTCGTTAGCAATTCGGGGCCCCTGACTGTTGCGCTTTGTAAGAAATAGACCTTGGAGGCCCTAGGTAAAGGCCCCGTGAGCCCCTGTAGTATAGACGGAAGCATAACAGAAAGTAGGCTAATGAGTTATATCTAACCAAAAGTCAAGTGTACTCAACTTGAAAGGGGTTGCAGACTGATTTGTCCCATGTAGCAATAAAGAATCGAGGTCTCGCATTAGCATAGTGAAGGAGCTAGTAAGTAGGATCAGAAAACTGTTGAATATGCGAACAGGCGATACTGCCGGTGTGTACGAAGCTCTAAAGATTTGTGAATGTGAAGTAAAGATCCTAAAATCTTGTAAAGTCGCCAAGGAAAAGCCGTGTTTCTGTGTTCAAAACAATAGTGTTTAAATAGGAATAATTCTTGTTTTACTTTCGATACTTGTCTTTGACCGAAAAGAAAGGATTTCAAAATAAATTAATTAGTTGTTAGATTTAGTTACTGTAATAAAAGAGTTATTTTTCGAGTTACTTTAAAAAAAAATAGTAAGTAACAGTTTACTACTGAAAGAATCTACCAAACAGTGAAACAGTTATCATATAATATTAACTAGTTGAACTTCCATAAGCATTAAATTTTAGTAGGTATAACCTTCAAACCAACAAATTCAAAGAAAACATTCCATGTAAACTAACAAGCGTGGTCTATTGTCGGCAGTAAACAATCGCATTAACACGCTCTGATTATACACAGTTTGCAACGCAATGCGTAAACTACGATCGGATTGCTATGTACCGACACGATGCAGTGAATGTGGTAACGAAAGCGCACCTGATGCGTTACCACTACTATATGTTTACTAGTAGTCTATACTTACTGCAATGAAGCAAGGAAGGCTGAAGGGACGGTAAATGATTACAATGAAGTAGCAATAGACGTAAAGCAAGGTAATTCAAAATTCAAAATAATTTATTCATGTAGGTATCAATGATACACTTATTTATGCACGTCAAACATTTTTTTTTAATCTATCCCCGTTTCGTAAAGGTGCTATAATATGGAGGAGAAGAAAGGGGAAAGAAACTCCCCCGCACATCTTTTTAATGATGACTGTAGTAAAAGAATGATGACTAGAAGGCAAATAATGATGACTGTAGTGAAACAGGGGTGACTGGAATGAAAGTCGATCAATGTAATGGATTTGTAATGATTCAAAGGAAAGTGAGGATATCCGTAGTTAAAAAATTGTAGACTGTAAGAAAAGAAATGATGAATGATGCGAAGCTGTAATGATTAAAAGGGAAGTACATCCAGTGCAGCAATGAAATGAATGATAATGACAGGGAAACAATTATAGATAAAAATAAACCTAATGGTGTTTGCTATAAAACCTGCACTTACATTTATGTTATGAAGGAATTAAACAGTGGTGACCTAAAAGTTATTAAAGGTTTATAATAACGTATTCTGTCAATTTGCACTTGGTGGAAATAAAAAAATAACAACGTCAGATTAGATTCATTATAATTTTAAATAAATAGTAGGGGACATGCATCGTTTACTGCCTACCAATATGCACCTGAGTCTCGTTCTGAACGTTTAAACTGTTCCAATTTACACAATAGTTCCAATTTAATGCACAGATTTTTGACTATTACATATTTAACTAAAAACTAATGTGATTATAATGTTCTTTGATCGTATTTATGTCCATTTCTATGGCTTTCTGAAGGGCATATATAAGCGGCTCGACGAATTTAAAATTTATCATGAAATTGCTTTATTGAGAGTAATACAGGCTAAAAATATTTTCAGTTGGCACTCTCGAAAGTGCTATTAATTATATTTAAGGACTTTAACTTTAAAAAACCGTACCCAATAAAGTATAATATTTAAGATATTGCACTCGCAATCGATGAATCTAGCCTATCATTGAAGTTAAATCATAGCATAATAAAACAAATGGTGGCAAAATTCCAACTCATCAATTACTCGAGTGTTGTCCCGTTACAATCTCGCGTCAGTAAATCGGTGGCTGGGGACGTCATCAGTTACTTAACGATCTCCAAGGGAACTTGGGGAGCTTTGAATATATTTAAAAACATAATCGTTGTCTATGTGATGCGTTTATGAAAAACATCGATTTTTTTTTAGTGTTTCTTCTTTTGTTTAGAATAGAATTCTGCAAGAAACACTTAACTAGCATTCGATAAAAGAGTATAATTATATCACTCTCAGAATCACGAGGAATTCAATGATACCCCATAGTTAAAATCCGTTAAGCCGAATAGGCTCTAGAGCGTGTCAAAGAAGTTGACATACATACATACGCACGAAAATATTACCCTTTACGCAGTCGGGTAAAAAGCAACAAAGGAAGTATACCATATAAATCACAATGAAATAAATAAGATATTCATACAGTCGTTGAAAACTGAGAAGACGGATGGTCCCTGCATTGTGAGAGGGTAGGATCGGATAAAAAAGTATTCAATAATAAATCTGACTCAAGACGTCGATCACAGATGCGTCCCACAGGATTGATATCCAGTCTCCAGCCTTTTAATGTAAAATCCGGGGAAAGAAGACGTTAATATTGTCTTTGAACATATTGATATTGAAAACTGATTTAATATATTGAAAGATGAGTGAGATCTGATCGGTGTTGAAAATTAATTCTCATTCGGTTTAAATAGGTTTATCTATGCCAATGGAAGTGAAAATGATATTACCGATACGAATTGAAATTGATGATACTAAAATATATGTAATCATTCTAGAAATTGATGAAATTATGTTTCATTGCTTATGATTAATTACTTAATAGAATTTTTTGAAGGTTTTGGGGACTCCGAAACATAAAAATATAGCTTAAGTGACTGACACAATGAAAACGAATCCAATGAAATCTAATATGCCATCAAATTGAAACTCAACAATAATAATTTTAATGATTTTATTCACCACTAGCATACACGCGTTCATAGCGCCACTTTTGACACTTATGTCGATAATTGGGATTCCACCAGTATCTAAACTTTTCATAACTCTTGTGATGGGACGTGCTAAAGTTGGAGTTCAGTTTGTTGCACAGTTCACAGAGATTAGATCTTGATTTAGGCGTAAAATAATAATGGTTCTTCCAGTCAAAGAAGTATTCGTAGGTTTCAGGATTTTTGATGAGGTAATCAATTATGGCTCCAAGTTTCTTTATATCGAACATTTGAGAATTAATGAAGGATGCAGGTGGAAGGTAACTGTAAGAAATACAATATAATAAAAACACAATAAAAATAAAATACAATAGCTAAATAAAATGTAGTACTAAAATTAACATAATTCAATTAACAACGACGTGGATTATGTTACTAACCACAAATAAACCTAAATCAACGATACCATCGACTTTTAAACGTAGAAGAAGAAACAAAACAACAAAAGCAGATTTTTATGTAAAGATCAGATGACCTGACTTTTTCGTTTGTCTTACAATCCATAAAAATAAAGAGTTTGTTTACCTTGAATAATTTTGTCCTCCCAATACAATAGGAATAACCAAATATGTCATGGCTTTAACAATGTTGTCTGTGATATAATCCTCAACAATGTAATCTTCTAAAATTAATTGAAAGAAATATTTACTCTCGATTAACTTGTAGCAATTTGCCAAACGATTTTGTGGGCATTTCTGATCACCGCAAGGGCCATATAAATCTAAAGTATAATTGTATCCGTGCAGTTCTTCTTCCAAATCCTTAAGGTATTCCTGATGTTTAGTCCTCAAGCTACATTTATGAACGACTAAAGCCACAGCTTTATTTTTCTTTTTAATTGCTTTCGTGTATCGATCACTATGAGTCATTTTTGGAACCCATTTCATTTCTTTCTTTGGACCAACTAATTTACCTTTCGCGTCGTATATATTAAAGAATGTATGTACAATATCAGAATCTAGCTTATACGTCCAAGTCCAATTAAAGAATCCTTCGAAACCTGGATTACATACCGGATATTTTTCTGCAGATTCTAAAGAATGAAAAATGTACTTCTGGTAAGGAGATCTAGTGATATTTAAATCTTTATTAAATATATGAGCTATGTCATGTATACTAAACACTACTGCATCAAAATTTAGATGGTCTTCTTTTAAGAGATCTTTATCATAAGTAATATAACAGTTTATATATTTACACTTTTGATTTATAAACACTTTTTGACCGGGCAGTAATTGCTGTTCATTTGGATAATTAAAACTAAACTTCTTTCCTTTAAGTGTCTTCCATAGTAAAATATATTTCAAATCCGTCTTGAATCTTGTCTGTTCTTTTATTAAAACTTGCTGGTTCTTAATAAACAAGTATTGTGGAATCGAAAACGCGATTAATATCATCGTCAATATTAAAAGATAAACACTATACCTAGTCAAGGTTTTTCTTAGCGGACTTATAAATATCATTTCTTTAACTTTATACATGAACGCGTCTATTTCTTGATAAATCGTTAGAAGAATTGGGAACGTTTCTTCGCGACAATAGCTTCCAAGTAAAATCCAACTGTTTATCTGCGTGGAACAATTTGATTGTGTACTGTTTGTTCCTCGTGTTTATTATTTACATAGTTTTCGCAGTGCAAAGAATTTGAGGATTTGAAAGCACTTGAATAGTTATCTATTCAATAGACCATGTAGTTACTAGAAAAAGCTAGTTTTTTTATAATGTAACTATGAGTAGGTATCTGTTAAAAATTCTATTGTTACATTTTTTTTATTTATCTATTACTTGTAGAAGAAGAGGAATAATAATAATTTTGATACAAAGTTACATCTTCGACTCAAAAAATGTAAGTGTAGCAAGATTTAAAAGAAACTTAAAATTTACGATTTTAGTCATATAATAGTGTTGATTCGACATAGTCAAAATCTAATGAGCTCATAAATACAGTTGAAGCAACCATAAATGAAGCAAGTGTTAAAAAAAATCTAACAGCAAAAACCCAAATTCAAAGCTGTAACACACCAAACTGTTAACATGAAGCATTAAACACAGCTTACGAGTATTCATTGAAGTTTTTAGATTCTCGTATTCATAGAACGAACGGGGGTAGTTTTGCGAACGGCGGGCTCTCTCATAATTTATGCGTTTCATTTCGCGATATAAAGTCGCGAGTTTAACCAACTGTCGTATGAAAAACTCGTTTTCGTATCCAACGTTTAATTTATAGCAAAAATTCCTTCCCCACGCGCAATATTAACACATGTATCGTCGCATTTCGACTAAATTTTATTTCGTTGTCATTGATATACGAGGAGGTTCTTTTTTAATTGGAAAGATGTTTAATTTGATAAATTCCCTGGGTGAATGACCTTAATCCTTAATAAACGCTACGTGTAGATGTTGATAGTTTCAAACTAACTTAAATAAATCTGTCTATACATCAAACCTAACGTAACAGTTTTTTGAAGAACTACTAATTAAATTTCTTTAATCTACAGATTTCATCAATACAGATAGAGCCGATTTTACAGACTAGATTACATAATTATTATACGTATACAAGATTTTCTAATATTAATAATCATTATAAAGGCTTAGAGTTAAGCGTCATGGTATAATAGGCGCTTTCTGTAACGAAGCATAATGAGTGTTATAAAAACTAATCACTAAATATATGAAGTAAAAGAACATCAACATTCTCAGTTGACATCATCATCAGTCGTAATCTTCATCATCAGATGATCCATTTGCCCTATGACTTATTTTTCAACCTCACCTTTCATTTAAATTCCCATTTATTATTCGTAAAATTCTCCTTTTTTCTTACGACTGACAAATGAATCCATTCACAATAAACTGGATCATTATCTGTCTGTTTGTTGTGAATTAAGCGCAGCACAAGGCGGTGCTTATTTTCTGTTGTTACGCCTCAAATTGTCGACACTTGAGCACAGATTAGCTTCGTTACCCCGCGGCGGTACGGCCGTTTAGTGATGTGCTTGTACAGTATCGATAGATTTGTCGGATATAATTTACTACCTTTACCATCGCGGACACCAAACATTAAATGTTAAAATAAAATTTGTTAATTTTTAAAACTATAGCGCTCGTTAATAATTATCGGATTATTCCAATGATATTTTATACTCAGGTATTATTGCTTAAGTTTTTTTTACCAAGACACTTTACGTATATTATACGTGGTTTCTTAAAGATTTTTAAGAAAAATAATTGAATTGAATTATATTTGCCTCTCAAAATATTTTTATTACTAACAATTTTATACAAGCGTCACTTTGTCAATGTGACTATAATAATATAGTTCTTTTATAATTAGGGCCAATTTGCAACAATTTATTCTATAAATCGATGCTATCTAATAAGTATAATTTTGTACACTGCAGCGAGTAGAAAATAGAGGCTTCCATGTGAAAACTATAACATCAATTTGTATATTCCTATAGCCGACAATAAACAGATTAATTGATTGATTAATTCATAATAAAACGTATAAAATAGTATTTATTTATAAAAACATCACTGCTATCTTTACAGGTCAAAACCGAATACAATAAAGACCTTTTAAAGAAACTAAAATATAAAATATTTTATCGATATCGATATATTGTTTTATTCGCATCTTGGCTCGAAGTGGTTGGACGAAGTACCGCCACTGCGCATTCAGGCTTCGGATTCGTTCGTGTTCTGCGCTTAATGGCAATTTCAATGTCGGTCATAATTGTTTTCTGTACCTTTGTACGTATTTTAGTGCGTTGTTTGCGAAAAATGTGGTCAAAGGCGACCTTTGTTGTAAGGTTTTGGACGAAAATCTTCACTAAATATAGGAGGTGTTCAATGTCTTCAGTTTTGATTATCAAACATTGGACAGTGTTAGAGGAGAGGTGATATTTTGTTTTGTGTTTAATTAATTAATTGTATGATTTATTTTAATTTCAAAATTTAGTGGTGACATAAACGCACCCGGTCCACGTTATAGGCGTATTTGGTGTTTTTGATAGTGATGGTAATAAGTATGTCCAAAGTTGGTCATAACTCATGACACTTTTTTGAGGGCCTTAGTAGGCTGTAGAGTCCAAAGAAAAACAAAAAAGGCTCATTTAAATTTTTGTAAAAACACAAGTTTGAAAACCTCTGACCTGTATCCATATCAATAAACAATTTTTGACAGTAATGAAAGGCGATACAATCACAAGCCAGTACAAAACGTGCGGCAATCAATTCGTGTCTCATACGAATACAAAGGCATTGGAACTCAATCACTGCGACGCTGAAAGAATAAAAGCATGCTTCGGTACGCTGTGACATTTTCAATTCCATTTAGGCAACCGCGTTGCAGCTGGACTGGCTGTAAGGTAGAGCCATGTTGCATGAGCGGAGCGATTTACGATTAGCGGTTTAGACTGTAGGTACGGCGTATCAAGTAAATATACGTACATACAAAAACCCGACTACGAAAAAAAACACGCTCTAAAAAGTATGAAACAATATTTTTTTTTAATTCAAATCTTTATATAAACTTTTTTTATCGTCTTTTAAATATAGAACTTACATAGATAATCTAAAACATTTTATTGTTATTAATAGACATTCAAAATGACGTTTGTAGAGTAATAATATTTATAATAAATATCCTC
>LGAG01000633.1:788476-804676 GCA_001278395.1 Lerema accius | reverse complement strand
TGACGTTTGTTGAATATAATATTTATAATAAATATCCTCTTCATTATTATAGCGATGTTCAGAGGATAGCCGTGGTCGTATGCCACATTGTTCCTTTTCTGAAATAATTGGCATTTTCCACTTATTTCATTTAACAGTAATAGATGCCGATCCAACAGATTAAAAGAATATGATTGTTTAGATAAATAAACTTATTCTACGCTATTCTAATTTTAATGTAATCCCACCTTTACTCCTTATAAGACTAAATCACTAGTCTCAGAGGGTCGTTTATAGTGATTTAACACCTAATTAGTGGTGTGTGGTATTCGAAATGAGGAAATGAGATCTTATCATGGCTGAGATGTAAAGTTTCCTCTGGTATATTACGATTGTACTGGCGAGAGAGCCATTTGTGCCCTTACTGGGAGTATACTTGGAGATTCAGAAGTAATTCATACTTTACTTTGCTATATTTCATTACCCGTAGTCGATTTAGTAGCTATAGAGAAGTATAGATTATACAGTAGATATGTACAAAAAGTATAGACAAATTTATAATTGATAACGAAGCTTGTTTACAGGTAGTAATTTATGGAATTGGGGGCATTGTAGTAAAACAAAATATAGCCTATGTAACACTCATAATTGAGACGAATCCAATGACACGTCACATGTTATAATCCGTCAGGATGTTTGGGCTGTAGAGCGTAGTAAAGAACCTCTGCACCTCTTGCACTTCTAACGATATCCTGATTTGTCGGTATGGGATCAAAAATATCGAAATTTCTGTAGTCTGAGCTATTTCACGCTTAAAAAGTTCCAAATGACTAATGAAAGCCATGTAACCCGTGCATTTTTTGTAGGTTGCAGCTAGGTTACAATCAACCTATAAATTATTATTAACCAGTTGCACTCTGTCGCAAAATGTTAGCTAAGCAAGTTAGCGTCTAAGTGAGTTGTTCGAGCAATAAGCGGTTTGCGCTGTGCATTGCGCTGTCAATGGAACATAACTGAGTTTGCGCGTCGTTGCGACACTGTACGGTCAGCAGAAACGTTTGTGGAAGTAATTTGATAAGTTTAACTTTGACTTAGTAGCTAGAGTTAATAGTAAAGACGATAAAGATACATACAATGTAGCGCGAAACACTATACTCGTATCTATAATTATAATATTTTATTGGAAATACCGTGCTGGCTTTAATTGTTAAGAGGAAAATGCTTGGAAGTTTCTTGGCGTTTTTTTACTGGGCACAGTAACCGTAGATGTTAAAGTGATGATCTTAAATTACTTTGGGAAGTTGAAATATTTTTTTGTTTATAAAAACCAACTTTAAATATATTTCTTAATGTGGGGGTATGAGTGAAAATGTTTTACTACAATTACATTTTCATTTAAATAATATAATTGATCATTAACAGGTAGGTAATATTTATTAAGTATTAAAAGCTCAGCATTGTATAATTTAAATTCAGCAGTATAAAACTCCAATATTTTATTACAAAAAAAAAACAATAGATACAGATTTTTCATTTATTTTAGACTGTTATGTTGACCGTACTAAATATCAAACCACTCCATCGAGAAGCCAAGACATGACAAAATTATTGAATTTTTGTCAAGGAATTTTTCACATAATACATCGTATTATTATGTAAATGTTTCACTTTATAAACATTTTTTGAAGCAATAAAGTAACTACATTTTTACAGTTTTGGATAAACTTTTAAATTAATGATAATGGTATACAATTTTGTAGAATATATTCTATTGTTTATACAAAACGTCAAACTAAGTACAAATGTATAATAAGAAGTTTCTCATTAGACAGTATTATTATAAGTCAATTTATAATTTTGATTATTGTAGAATACTAGAATAAGGTTGTCACAAAATAGAAAGGGAAAAAAAGTAAAATAAAATAATATCCGTATTTTTTATGTAATTTGTCAATAGATTAGCCTTCATTAGAAGAGTGACATACGCTATATTTTTTTTATTATGATACACCCAACCCCCACAAAAGTTATTTAGGAGTCACGTGTTTCGTTTTGAATTAATTATCATTTGTTTAATAACTACTCTCAGCAAAAGCCAAAGAATATAATAGACTCAGTGTTCAGAATAAAAAACCGAGTACGGTCTGCCGAGAAATGTACCGGGAAACGTTATCATTTTGTTATTAACCGTATGCTTTACCCTACTACGTTTCTGAAGACTATGTCTGTATATTTTTTGGTCTGTGTTACCAATTTGTACGTAGAAAGTGTCTAAAACTGTAAAAATAATTGAAGCTCATTTCAACGGAACGTCAAAGCTAACCTTTTCCCTACAATTTATGCTTTATTTCATTAACCTACATAACCGTCGACGTATTAGAAATGAATGCATGTTCGGAACAATAAACTGAGTTACGAGAACATCAGACACTAGAACATGTTATAACTTGTTAAACGATGCGGCGTAAGTTTTTCAGGAANAAGTTACTCGCAGGCTACACGCTACTGGACACTTCCTGTTGAACATGTTGTGTTTTAGACGTACAGAGAATATGACTACGCTTATGACTTTAGTAAATACTAAATAAGAGCGGTTTCATACTAGCGTTTTTTACGCGCGTGTAAGCTCGTCTTTGGAAGCGCATGTAGGCACGTGTAGGCGCGCCTTTTGACATGCGCAACTTGTACGAGCGTTGACGCGCTTCTAAGCTCGTATCAATGTTGATACTGACTAAACGCCATTACCGGTTCGAGCAAACACGCCGAAATATAACATTTTACGCGCGTCCAGTTTCTTGAAGCGCGTATTATAGCGTGCGTGTAAGCGCGTATGCTAAAAACGTGCATAAAAATACGCTGGTCTGAAACCACACATAAGCCTAAGCTAAGAAGTGAAGATTTGCAGTGATCGTGTAAGTTAAGCAACTGCGGGCGCGGTCAGTAAGTGCATTCACTTATGCTAATGGTAAAATTTCTTGAACGCTTTTGTGCTTTGGAGAGCACGTTAAGATGTTGGTACCGTTTGTTATCATTAGATGATTGTAGGTAAATATTCTTATGTTATCTTATTGGATGGTCAAAATTTATTGACCCTTAAATTATAAATAAAATTACTTAGTGGGCCATTAATGGGTAATGCCACCCAAATTTGGCACCCAAATTGAAACATTCATTCATACATAAAAACTTAAAACTATTCAGCATTCCAAGCTTCCTTCATTACGAAGCCCTAACTCACAAATGGGTTCAGGCCAAATAAGTATCAAAATCGGCGAGTAATGAATTATAGACCTTATACTTCAAGCCATAAGGTTTATAATAAGTTGACAGTCATTAATGTAGCTTCGAAGGAACCATATGTCGTAGGAACATGGAGGACACTTCCGGTGACGCGCCGCATACGCCGCTCTCCTCGTATCACTTCCGGCTTCGTATTTATGACTAACGTCATTAAAATGTATTTAGAAACGTTTATTACGTACTTGGCAGATTTTTTGTGCAAGGTGGTACGTTTTATGGAGCTGCTACCCTATTTAGTACTATTTAATTAACCTTTAAACAAATAGCTGATAAATATATTTGGCTACTAGATAGTAAGTTATTAACTTCTCCCATAGATGTTTAACACTTAGGATCACCTATGCGTTGTCAGCCACAAAAAAATTGGCACTTAACCCTTACAAACTCGATCAGTTGTATGTTAGTCGAATATTTTACTTAGCGATAGCAAGCCAAATGGGGTTTTGCTAAAGATAAAATACTAGTGATAATAATAATATTAATGACTTAACCGTACGTGTCGCATTAAGCGAGGAGGGTTAAATTGTATATTAAGACATCCTAGTCTGCCAGTACAGAAAGGCGTTATTAATATTCTATGCCATTACAACCATAGGAAAAGATTTCGATTATAATAAAAATAATTAATAATAACATTATTAATTATGTTACGGTCTGCCCTATTTGATAGTATGTACTTACTAGAAAAGATACAAACTACTACAGCGTAGCGAGTGCTACGGCGTAGTATTTGCTACGGCGTAGCCAGAGCGAGTTCCGCAGGAAACCGGGTCCGGTCTATCTAGTCTTCCTGCTATATGTTTTACGAGCAATCTAGCGATTACACGGGGTACATTAGTGGGATAAGTTGTACTAGAAATGACGTATTTTTCTTAATAATATCGACGTAGGAAAATGAAACTGCTGTAAGTAAAAAGCACTAAGCTTTCGACGTATAGAACTTCCAGTATTGTGTACTATGTCACCAATTTCGCTTCGCTTCGGTGAATCTTTCACCTGTTATTCCACGGGAACAAAATTATCATGAGATAAAATGTATATATGGATCTGATCTGATCGGATCCGATCAGATGGATATAAATGTATATCTATTCCCGTCATTTAATTTACCAACAAAAGTGCAAAATTTCATTTAAATCGGTCTAGTGATGTTCAAGTGTTCATACTAAAATATATACTAAAATTTAATAATTGAAAATTATTATAGAACTATAGCTTTACTGCAAGTGTAAGGTAAGAAAAGGTATCGGAATAAAAAAGTTAAATGAACAAGTCGCCATATTTTATTTCCGCAAATGTTTTAAAGACAACACAGCAACTATTACTACAACATTAAATTCCGTAGTTACATTACAGTTAGTTACATTTTATAATAATTTATGTTGCTACAGTTACAATAGGTTATTTGTTACAATTACGAAAAAAAATTATATTCCCTATCCCGGAGTTTTGATACAAATAACATTTTACTCACCATAGAAATCTTGTAAATATTTATGACTTCTAATTACAATATATCTAATCTACTTATCTATTCATAAGCCCTTTTGTTAATAGTATTATAATTTTGTTACAAATATAATGGAATCAATTAATTGAACTATAGTAATTATAATTGAAAAGCAATTGATTATTTTTATTTCAAAAATTTTAGTATTTTTTTATCACTTATATTTTAATGTCCGAAATAAACGCAAGAATAAATTATGTTTAACACGATAACTTATGAATTAATTGGCTGAAACACTTTAAAGTGTGGACGAATGACATTTATTCAATTAATTGAATGTAATTATGTAATTATATACATTTATTTACAGCTAATTCTACGTCACTATTTATTACGGGTATACATAATCTTAGCGAAGATTTATTAGATGACCGTTCTTATAAGTTTAGGTTAAAGTTATGAGGAAGATATTGTCTAGACAATTGACGGTTTATCAACAGTAACAGAAGCGACATCTATATCAGAAACTAAGCATTTAAGATACATTTTCAGCGACTACGTAAACTGTGAAGTCAATATAGCTATGTATATGACACTTACGAAATTTTAAATCGTAATTATTAATTAAAATAATTAATATATTGGTCGATTTTATAATAATCAGCTTTATTGACTACACTGGCAACATTTGTAGTAATTATTTTTAATATAGAATTACGAATACGAATGACAGATTTTATTACAGTTAGCAAATAAGAAAAGTATATTAACATTTATTAGTTAATTGAAACACGTTATCAAATGTTGTACATATATTAATAATTTAATGAATTACAATAATTAATAATAATTGAATTTAATAAATAGACAAATAAGTCATAATTACTGGCATAATTTTATTTAATAAATTATAATAATGTAATTTATTTAAAAGTTAATTTGGTGACAGCATTGCCAAGTCCTCAGTGCTTCTGTATCTCATACTATGTTCCCTTGGCCACTGAGTAGCTGAAAATTTGAAAGTAATTATTAAATATTTATTCAATAAATACATTTTATATTTAACTATAATATTTAAATAAACAATATTTTATAAAGTTAGAAGTAGACTTATAACTAATTTAACTAATGCATTTTAAGTCTACCACTCGTTCATAATTAGAATTTTTTGTAAAGAAAAAAAGTCTAATTATTATTAGCATGAAACGTCAATATTATTAATTACAGAATTACTATTATTTATGGACATTGTTATGTATACATATTACATGCAAGCGCATAATCAGCAAAAAATAAGCAATAGGGACTAATGCACGAAATAAATCTACAATATAATTTTCTAAAACATTTCACAAAGCCAAAACATACATAAGAACTTGCTTGAAATAACATAAAAAATCTACTTTATAAAATACAAACATACATAATTTTATTAACAACTAAAATACAACATGTACATTTTAGTAATTTAGCCACTAAAGGGTCATTTAACTATTACGTAACAACATTTAGGGGTAGAACTTTATTTTGTTAATTTTAAAAGAAAAAAAAAATAATGGTTTAAATCAGATTATTCGTTTGCGATTATTCGAAGCTACGCTTGGACAAACGTACACATACATACATCTATGAAAATTTGTAATTTTTTTTAAAAAACCCTTCTAAATAATCCTGTGTAAAAATTTCGCAGTTTCAATAATATTATACATACATACATGTAGAATTAATAACCTCTTTCTTTTTTGAAATCGGTTAGTAATTCCCTACTACTTTTTGCGTAATTATTCGGACATAGGGGTGGGAATATTACTAAAAAATATAAGCTTACATAATACTGAAATGACCCTCTATTAATTCCAAAGCTAGTGACATGCAGTCATTCAACTATACCTATTCTTGTGACATATACGAGTAGTGTTATGGCCACTCTTTCGAGTACATGCAACGCTTTTTTTCGAACGTGACTTGCGGGAATAACGTGCTGAAACATTCAATAGGTTTTATTAAAGTCTCTACTGGTTAATTAGTCTATGCACTCGTGACTGTCAGCTTCAAAAGTCCTTATTGAAAGTTAGGTTGTAGAAGATAAAATTGTCATGCAATGTGCATTTGAAGAATTATAGAAAGATGCATGGAAATTAAACAAAAATAACTGTTTTTTGATGCATAGTTAAGAAAACTAGTAAAAATAATCAGAAATACCTGTGTAATGCATATTGCGATACATATCCGGACAATTGCTCGATACCTGTGAAAAAATAATAATTTTCAGTTGTTATGCTTGTAATAAGGTTTTCTTTAGCTTGACACCAAAAATGAGGTCAATAACTTTTAATGATTTGTTTTTAAATATAGGCGACGATATGATAGCTATCGAGACCGCCGACCAAAAAATGTATAGACTCGTCTTCAGAAAAAAAGTCGTTTTTTTACGATTTGACGTATGTTACAGAGCACGACCTGCCGAGCAATGTACCGCCAAACGTTATCATTTGACAAGTACGTTATGTTTTTTTCTACTACGCTCATTTGTTCCGAAGTCTCAGTCAATATATTTTTTCGTCTGCGATCGAGACATTATGCCACAGACATAAAGAATATTAAAAACTAACCACCTTGACGATATGAGCTAACAAACAAAAACACGTCGTATTTGTTCTAATATTTCGAAGCTACGACGCTACAAATAAACACTCCAACCGAAAACAAACTCCAAACTCATAACACAGTTACTGTTATAATCGCGTGGGAAGTTAATAAACCTAATTCAAGATTCCATTCACAATCAGAATCAAATAACAAACAGAGATAATCCTTAAACGCTAAAAGGTCTAAAGGAAAATGTAAACTTTTCGCGTCGTTATCGGCTTTAACAAGTTGAAACGAGCAAACACTTCGCTTTAGAACTAAGCTTTGTTATTGTGCTTATTTACAGAGCTTATTTGAAGCCATTCATTGCAGCGATAAGACGAGCTTTTGAGAAACTACGCCGGTTGAGCTTTAGCTAGTAATGTAGCGGTTAACTTTGCCTTGGCCACTTAAATGAGTAGTTGTCCCTAACTACTGAGGATTCTTTGTCAATTTGAAGGAGAGAAAAAACTCTAACAGGTCGGTCTCTTTAACGACCTATAATGTATATTGCGACCTATAATGTATATTGTAATGTGATAGAAAACCTTTGAGTTCCCATTACAAACATACGTAATTTTAAAATTTATAAGAAAAGAAAAATCGTAAATGTTAATTCATTGTTAATTATACTTTCATTTCAAAATTCACGTCTTTATTTAATAGATTTTTTCAGAATATTGTATGACTTTTTAAAACACATTACATGACGCTAGGGACATTTAATATCACACTAATTACACTTAACCATAGTGACTCCCTTAGGAGTTACACGCTAATTTACAAGCAACATTAATAAAAAGTCTTTATGTCTAGTAGAAGGACATAACAAGAAACATTATAGTAACAAATTCACGGCATTCAACGCAGTAAATCGTCACCAAATCTCGCTAAGCCTCGTACTGGAGTCGAGGCATAAAATATAATTTAGTTAGAACGCCGTCTCCATTAATTAATTTAATACGGCACTGTGGTTTGGGGTGTCTATTGGAGTAGAAATGCAGGATTACTTGCAGTTGCGCTGTCTATGTATAGTTGTACAGCCTTACCGTAGTGCAAGAGGTAGTATTTCATGTATTTCTGCTTTATTTAGTACATTAAAGACGAAAAAGACTTAGAAGTACAGATATTAGTTTTAATCTTTTCTGATTTTGAAAATCTAGATCTGGGAATGTTTATACAATTTTATGTTTTAAAGTTTTTTGTTCATTATTTTATTCTTTGTTATAGAAAAAGATGTCACTGTTACGATTAAGAATCAATAAATTCATGAACTTATTTTGAGGCATTGTTTTGCGCTGTTCCTATTCGTCACGTTTACATCCTTTACCACTATAAATTTTAGTTTTGACAAGTGAAATAGTACAATAAATCAAAATAAAATTAATTATTTCGTCTTAAAACTAACAACTTGGATTAAAAGTAAAAATTTTAACACTTTAAATTACCCAAAAATAACAATAAAATTTGTTGTTAATTTTTCAGTATCTGATCGTATGGTAATTCCTAATATCAAGATATTCAATACCTATTATATCATGAGCTTTAATAACGCATTATAACTTAAAGATCCTTTCATGTTCATCCCTAATTCAAGAGCATTCTTCATCGCCAACCCTAGACGCTCATCTCCTCTCAAAATGAAGATGTGCATTATTTGTGCACGTGTTAGCTTCAACTGGGTCAGACGGCGTTTGACTCGAGCCCTCATTACTTATGAATGTCTAGTTACTAACAAGGTTGGAGATGCATTTATTAAAATACATGATAAAACGTTTAGAGGTTTTGAAGGTAAACGTAAAGCCTAGCCCTGAACTAAGTGTGAACTACTTATAATCGTGAAAGTACCTACAGTACTATTTAGATGAAAAATGGGTAAACGAATTAAAAAAACATACATCCTTCATCTATCCATCAGCCTTTAAGGGTACACAGCTGAATATAGGTCTATCCCAATTATTTTCACCCTTATAACCTGTTCTGCGAATGTTGAAACACTTCCATATCGAGTTGTAAAATGAAAATTGAACATCTGTATCACTGGGAATCGTTAAGGTTATTGTAAGTCCTTCAGTCTGGTAGTCTGGCCTCTAGTCTGGCATGGTTGATCATTAAACTAGTTCCAAGATGCTAGGGAATTCCGATAATTTAAACGGCTTGTTGAGGACTAGCATAGACTTAGTTCAGACACATTAATACGATGTGATTTATACTACACCATAAGTCGGCCACAACAGTTTGCTAGCGAAAGTTCAAACGATATTGTTTGGTTATTTAATTAAATTAGAGGACCCGCTGTGTGTTCGAAATTTGAAAGTTTTTGTAATAACTCATTATGTTAGTCAATAGACTATGGATTGGCAAATGTCAATATTAACGTCAACTTGTCTGTGAATCGAGCTTTCCGTTTATGTGTCTGATGTGACTATGTATCAAAGCTAGTGTGGGTCTTATTGTATCTCAATAATCAAATGAATTTTACATTATGATATAACATTTAAGAATTATAACATTACTTAATTATAATGCGCAATTTCATTGAATATAATCACTTTCAATCAGTTTCAGGTTACATTTGATTGCAACCAAATTATTGCAAGTACTAAAATTTATTCAAATCAAATTCAAACACTAATGCGAATCAATTAAACAGTAAATTAGTAATTAGAGTAGCTTATAATTCAATTTCTGTGTTCACTTTAAATTTAAGTTATTAATAATTTAAACAAAATTCTAAATTCGACCAAAAATCATTATGACGAGATTAGAATCAATCGAATCAGTATTATGAAATATGTTGTAGCGTCTTTTCTTAACGCCATCTCGATGACATAGAGGACATACCTTTAAAACGAAAACTAAGATGGTGTGAGGCTAAATTTACCTTTGTATACGTCTCTATACAAACTTAAAGTATGCAAAATCCCAAACACATGCTTGCATTTTTTTTAAACCCTTCACGTATAAATATAATAACATAAATATATTTACATGTATAAATAGCCTCGACCAGAAATTGAACCCCAGACCATTTTTAAAAGACTATGAGCTACTGTGGCGCCATCTATGAACATTCTTACCGGTGCTCCTTGTTTGTTGAAGTTGATATTGGTCCGGACGGTGCGGTGATGGAGGGGTTGAACGGGCCTCGCATTGTTCCCTAGAGGGGCCTTTGGAGACAGTTGGGACCCTTGCATCAGTTGACGGAGAGCGAACATCTATAGAACAAAAAGTATTTGTATTAAACATGGTGATCTATTTAATTTCCTCCATTCACATTATTAGAATTCTGGTGGATTAAGATTTAGTTAAAATTATAGAATGTTAAGTTATTGAAAACTGTTTTTGAAATCAACAAGTAATAATTAATAGAAAAATAGAAAATTTAACGGTAAAAACATTTTTGGGGGTTGCGGGCGGGGTAATAAAAAAATGATGTTACTTTCACTAAGATGAAACCAACGATACCTCATTTATGTTGAAATACTCAAACCATATGAACCAAAGAACACACACATACACACACATATGTTCGAAAAACAAAACTCTTCTTCTGACACAGTAGGGTAAAAACACCAGTCTCTCATACCATGTAATAACTTTTAAGGTTTTAATTAACTGACCTCCTGTTTAGAGATATACATGGGTTTGTTGAAGATGATCCACACGGCTGTCTCCCAGCAACCAGGGTGTGTGGTGGAGCCTTCATACGTCAGGTACTGTTGCGTGTTGGGCAGCAACGAACTCAGTGGCAAATGCTTGATGGGTAACGAGCTACCTAAAAAATATTTATAAGTTGACAGTCCGTATAAAGCAGAGCTTACCAAACTATTTTTGTCATGAACCACTTTCGAATTTTTGCTGATACTGGTGGACCACCTTACCAAACTTAGACCACCTTCAAGCTTCTCTTGGATTCGTAGTGACCCACCTGGACTTTTTTGAGAATCAGTGTTATAAAGAATTAAAAATAAACAAGCAGATCCCATGGATAATGTACCCCATGACCCAATTATAGTTCTAAGCAATTCAGGAACACTATATAAATATACCCCAAATGATACAAACAAGCA
Source organism: Lerema accius (assembly GCA_001278395.1). Lineage (NCBI taxonomy): Eukaryota > Metazoa > Arthropoda > Insecta > Lepidoptera > Hesperiidae > Lerema > Lerema accius. The sequence continues at coordinate 793,246 of LGAG01000633.1, read as the reverse complement.
AGTTGTCCATCACTGGTACAAGTACCTTATAACATGTTAGGTTAGGTCAATGTGTACATTAATCAATTTGACAATAGATGCTTCTAAATTAATTGATATTCGGTTATAGTTGAAGTGGATGTCGTATAGGTCAATAGTTATAGTACAAATAGATATTATTAGACGTGAAAGAAGCTGGCAACTTATAAATAAAGAGACTGTTTTGTTGGTATTGATATGGGAAATATAATTATCGTGGGCAACGTGTCAAAATAGCAAGCTTATTTTACTAAACGTGAATTTTTTTTTAAAGTAATTACCACTTTCTTTAGTAAAGGAAAATATCGTAAGGAAACCTGCATAATTGAGACTTCATCATAAAGTTGTCCATAAAGTGAAAGGTGTTTGAACTCTACCAATCTGTACTTCATCAGTGTGGGCCTATACCACATTGTGGGGGGAGACCTGAACCTATTAGCCTGATGATGATAATCATGATGATGAAGGAACTTACCTCTAAATTTAACCTTGTTAAACGCGCTCGTTATCATCCGCAATTCTTTGTTAGTTGGTGCCCCGATCTATAAAGGAATGAAAGTAAATTAAGGACTGACAATATAATGTTCGTTAAGATCCCAAATAATGCAATGGCTACCATGCCGACCTGCTATTCAATGAGTCCTGGGTTCAGTTCTCAGCGAGAAAAAATGGTCCTCCTTCTAATGCAGTCAGATAAAATAACAAGGGATACGAAATTAATTTTTCTGAGGTCATTCAATCAAGTTCACTTTGCGTGAAGTTAATCAAGATTTTAAATAAATTATGGTTTAATAAAATCATTGAACTTACCTGAACCATTAGTGAAATGCCAACGACACCTTGAGATTTATGTTGAGCTTCAGACATATTATGGTACAACTCCTTATTGAAGCCATATAACTGGATCTGGTAAGAAAAGAATATGATTATAATACTAGAGGATGTGATCTGTGGGCGTATTTCGACCATTTTAATTTAGGATCGATAGGACCTAATACGGTATAATACGTATATAACGGATAATAATACATTACCTACAGTCAAGATATTCACCATCACACAGTGTCAGTTTTCTTCGTAATAGGTTCAATTTCTAATACAATAGATGACGCTATAACGTATTGCATAATACTAAACTAATCGATGCTAATACAGAAACCATAAGTTATGGTCAAATTTTGACCTGAAATCGGGTAATAGTTCAAGCTAACTTCTGACTGTACTTTAAGAGTAGTTCAAATGAGCCTGCATAGTGAACGTGTTCGTGGTTGAGTAGAAGGGATTAATTCTAGTTGTAAGTTAATAGTTTCGTAGTAACTATGTTCTGTTGCGGTTTCGATAGGTGTTTGATGTGGTATACAATATAACTATAACCGTGATAGTTTAGGAGATTAATGTACGAGTATGTTTACCGCATAGGTTTCGAATCCTATTTAGGTGTATTTAATTTTTTTATTATGGTTTGTCAAAAAATTTAATGGATTTTGTCACTCTCGCTACGACGATAGGAGATAAATCGAATAATACCCTATACGCAGAAATGCATCAAGCCGTTTGGACTGCAGAGCATGCCAAAGAAATTTACATACAAACATACGCTCGAAAAACATTACGCTCCTCACGTATTGTGTTAAGGACGGCAATAAAGTTAACAGACGACTAACGAAAATAGTTCACGTAAACGTGAAGAATATCCTTCCTACTAATATTATAAATTTGAAAGTTTGTGTGGATGTTTGGATGCATGGATGTTGTACGTCCTTCACGCTCTAACCGTTGAACGGATTAAACTGAAACTTGGCACACAGTTTGCATCCAGGACTAGGACATAGAAAAGTTTGTGTCCTGATTAATTGGGTTAATTTCAATATTTTTTTTGTTTAACGACTTTTCCGCGGCTGAAGCCTTGGGCATCATCTAGTAAAACATAAAATCGAAAAATAGAAAATAAAATCCCCATTAACAAATTAGTGAGTTGTTGACAATCGCAAATTAATAAGCGCGGAACACGTCTAGTGCAAATATCAAAAATTAATCACTGATTTAAATTAAACATAATTAAGTTTTATTAACTAACATCCGACAAATTGTTGACTGTTTGCTTACTATAATTAATTAATTTTAAATGGAATTGCTTCGTTAGGACATGTTTATTATTATGACTCCGTGCTTATGTTGAATTAATTTGACGTTGGTTGGTTGTTGGTGTGTTATAAACTAAGTGAGGTCTCGGGTTCGGTTCCAAACCAATGACCATTTTAGCATTACCTACGTTAGGATTATTTTAGTAATTACACCCCCCATGTGCCAAAAAATAAGAAAATGTTTTAAATATTATTATACATTAAAATATTTTAATTTAAGTTTTAACATATCTCTTATATCTAGGTATCTTTAAAATATCTCTACTGTTTTGATTATGTCCTATGTATAGGTCAATAGAGCCAATAAAAGACGGAAATAGCCAATTAGTTTATAGACATTCTTATCGCAGGCCAAACCCAAAAACCACTTTTTTACTACCTCATGTTGTACACGAGATCAAAAAGTACAAAGTTAATACAATAAAGTCGAAATTACATTGCCAAAAGTCACTAGGTACTAACCTCTCCCGGAAAGCTGTGATGGTCTATCTGATGTTCCGATCCCCTATTATCTTCCATGCCATAGTGGAAGTATATTTCTTCAAACTGGTACCGATATGAGAGTGGCCCGCCGCTTATATTGACCTGGTGTTTAGAGTCCTTCTCCACTCGAAACACCAAGGACTGCCCCGTGTTTTGGAGAACACCGCTTACCTGGAGAATAAATCTAAGGTTTAAAAGGGATGAAGCGCGAAGGTTTTAACAGGTCAGGGTTAAAAAAACCAGACGTCGTTTAAATAGTACTTAAAAGAAGTACAAAACATGGTGAAAATTGGAGATGTATTTTAAGAAAATCTATAGTTAAGGTTATTTCCATAAACATCACGAATAAATGACACCTAATATGTGGAAATCCGTCAAGTCTCTTTAGCTCTAGAGCTAGAACAAGAAGCGATAATAAAAAAAACCCAAAAATAAGCAGTCGGAATTTTTCTTTTTCTATTAACGATAACTAGTTAAGCCATTCTATTATAGTTACAATGTATTGTAGGTGAATATTAGAAACATGAAACATTTTTGAAGTGACTCTTGTTTTTAGTTGCCGTTTAAATATAACTCAAAAGGGCGTGCATGGCAAGATAAATCGCCGGTAACGATTATTTTCACAGCAGGGTGATGTTATCAATCAATGACCACACCTAGATTAAAGCTTGAAGTCGCGCTTTGACTTGAGATGACATATTACTGCCTGACACGCGAACCGGAGAACAAAAGCCAATGGAAGAGGCAATATACGTATGAATGTATGTATGTATGTAAAATTTAACTTGAGATAACGGCAGCATTAATTGCGATGATATCTGTTCGTTACAGAAGTTTTGAATCAAAAAATCAATTAACCATAGTTTAGTTTGGTTTTCTTACCCTAATTTTTACCCGACTGCACCAGAAGGAGCGTAATATTTTTAGTGTTTTATATGTACATAATTAATGTCTACTGGTTGTTACTAAAAACCCGATTAGCAAAAAATGTTAAGTATTTAACAAAATTTATAGTCTATGTCTCTTTTATAATCGAGACGAATCGAATGAGATTTCATGCGTTGAAATCCGTCAAACCTTTTACACTATAGAATGTGCCAAAAAAATTGACACACATTCACTCACACACACTCACACACTGACACAAAAGCCCGAAAAACGGAATACCTACTCGCAATCCGGTAAAAATGTATATTCACGACTAAACAACAGAATATAGTTTCGTGTTAAAGTAAGGAAGGGCGCGTCGGCCATGAGACCACAACAGTTTATGTAAAAGATAAAGATAGCGTTGAATAGCTTGTTATTGATGGTTTACAGAACTTTTGAAGTAGTAATCATCATTTATCTACCGACTATCTACACCTTAATGGTTTTTGCCAACAATTTGTATCCTGTTGCTGTTCGGAAAGTTTAGAGTAGGCATAGTTATGTATAATTGATTGCGTTTTGTTTAAAACTAATTCTTAATTGGACTGTAAATATTAATTTACACGGACGATTTTTAAGTATTTTTATGTCAGGAGTTACTCACACACCTCGAATTAGTCGATTAGTCCTGTTAAATTATACGTATCAATGAGAAAATTAAAGCTTATAATTGTGTGGTTCACCCACGTGGTCACCCACGAAACAGGAAATCCTACTGTGGGGCTGTAAGAGTGTAGAACTATTTTTTGCTGCTAATAAAAAAGGAAAGTAATAAATGAAACTCAATATACGATGTGGATACAAAGTAATACCACATACTGAAACATAATATCAGCTCTGTGCTCGTTTGAATATTGCTAGGCGAGCCTGGCTTGGAATTACTCATTAAGCTAAAATTACTGCATAGCTTATTGGCTACTACGTGTTCCATTTTTAATTTTTCAAAATTTTGACGTTTACTTGTCAAACAGAATAGCTTAAATTTCGGTTTCTAGTGTTTTGAGTGCCATAGACAATACAAAAAACATACATTCAGAAAAACAAAAAATAAGGCTGTTGTCCCTCACTGGGAATTTAAATTGTCTTTGAATATAAACACATTGGAATGTGTTCACACAAAATCTTAGTTTGTCTCAAAATATCGGTATAAATTAAAAATGCAGTAGGTACCTGTTATAGTTTAAAATGTATAATT
>LGAG01000633.1:772034-788387 GCA_001278395.1 Lerema accius | reverse complement strand
CATTTTCCTCTACGGGGCTGAAACATGGACCCTAAAATCTAACGACCGCAAACGTGTGGATGCTCTCGAAATGTGGTGCTGGAGGAGAATGATGCGCATCCCCTGGACGGCGAAACGAACAAACGTCTCAATACTGAAGGAACTCAAAGTCACTACAAGATTATCGTCCATCTGTCTAAAAAGAGTCCTTGAGTATTTTGGTCATATAGCCCGTAAAGATGGAGGAAACCTTGAGAAGCTTGTCGTCACCGGCAAGATAGAAGGGAAAAGACCTCGGGGGAGAAAGTCCTATGCGCTGGACAGACCAAATCCGCACCACACTAGACTGCAAAGTCTACGAGGCCGTACACCAAGCCGTTAGCCGTAACCGATGGCGCAAAATTGTCAAAGAAAAAGTGATCCATGGAGGCGGTCACGACCCTCAGCAATGAGGAAAACGACGCGAGGAGGAAGCGGTTAGTTCCGAAAACACTAACAACTAACAATAGTCACTGATATGGAGATTAATTAAAGCAATTTCTATAATGATTACAACTTCTAATCATCTAGTCCAAGTTGGTTTAAAAATAGTTACATTATTATGCAATTTCTACTAATTTTAGGTACCCTAAGTTAAACCTAAACAACAAATGTAGGTACTGTATGTAGTGCTGAGTACAGAATTATTCATTTAACCCCTACAGCGCCGGTAATTTATGCGGCAGATAGGTTATCGGCTAGGCTAGCCTGTTTTTACCTCACTCAGGCCGTTGTCATGGCCTTTAGTAAGGCATTATGCTGCACATTGTGGGGATTCTATTTTTAATTACGCATTCCAATTTAGTATGGGCTTAAAATATAAATAGAACAAATCGCTTGCTTTGCGATAGAAGTTTGACCATGACTTTTTAGTTTTTACGTCAAAGGGTTGTATAGAATTGAAATTGTTTTATCTATATTAATACGTCAATAATTCATCTTTACATCCGTTTTAAAGAATTGTAGGCGTTTGTTATTTGATACAGTTAAAAATTACAAGGAGAAGAATTCAAATGCTTATATTACAAATAAAAGTGACTATCTGAAATCGATGTTTGTTTGACACGCTTTTATAGTCAAACTGCTAAGCCGATTCTGATGTTTGTTATACAGATATTAGACATTCCTTGAAAGTAAATAAGCTATATTTTCCAAACATACAAGCTTAACTTACACCTGACCGCTACCTTGTAAGGAAAAAGCTATTCCTATAAAAGTATCAATAAGTAACCAGCTTGTTTTTGTGTTCAACTCAAAGAATAATGTACTCTAATTCCACGCAGAGAAAGTTGGAAATAAAACTGTAAAGATAGAAGTATATTACCTTATGCTTATCGAACTGAATATCCCTGAGCCACGGGTCAAACAACAACTTGTCTGGCTCGATGTTGACGGGGCTTTGCCGACGACCCTTGTTGCACATGTTCCATTGCGGGTTGATTAGACCCCAGAATCCCGGACCTGTAAGGAAGTGGCATGTTATGGCGAACATCCGGATTATGTCGTAAGCTACTAAGCTCTATAATACAGGTGGATAAATATATGCTGTGTTTTATTGGGTACGCTGTTGTGATTTCATTACATTAGCGCAGCTTTTAAGCTATAGTCCCTAATAAAAGTTATATTTGTATAACTATTACATAATACTTATTATAATCAATTGAACTTGACACTATGTAGGCATGAAGTTCTTAAAAAGTTAAGTAGGTATATTTGGTATAATAAGCTCTACCTTATCAAAAAAGAAAACTGCTCATGCAATAATGATACTAAATACGACGTCCCTCATGATTCCTGAATAAACTTTTAGCAGAAGAGATTTTCGTTTTTTGGGACAATTTTAAGACAGATTACATTTTAAAACCCCATACATGCATCGGAGGGTTAATATCACAGTCTCTGGCAATAACATAAATGGCGTAATATATTTAATATTTATGCAATACTGATAAAATCATCCAAACATAATGATTCGGTTGGTAATTGAGCCGGTGAGGCAATCGCGTGGCAGTTGAAGCACTTGTGATGATAATATCATATCGTATCCAACGACTATTTCCGAATACGTAATTCAGATGCATTAAATATGAACGAAAATAAGTGATATTGATTGTGTTTTGTAACTACTGGATGGCGATGTCGAATATTTTATGAGCCGCTGCGTTCTCATTACCAGATGGCTCTGTTACGTTTTATACCACGCTAGTTGCTAATTGTTTTATAAAAAAAATAACAATAATAATTAACGCTAACACACTCATACAACCGAACTAGGATTTACTGAGTTGCGGGTGGCATGGACAACACAAATAACACATCACTAACACCCATGACCTGAGAACAAACATTTATCTGTCACATCGAACCCCGGACCCCTGGCTACGCAGGCAGGGTCGCTACCAACTAGGCTACGGGGTCGTCAATTCAACATTAGGTATACATTATAATCATTGTCAACTTCAATATCAGTAATGACTGAAAATACTTTGTGTTAATAAAAAAAAGAACGTCTAATAAATTTCGATAAGTCGGCAGTGCACGCGCAAGTTTGGAAGATTAACCCTAAAATTATGATGGTATGTTTTGTGCCTTGTTGACAATTTGCTTGTGTATTATCCTACTATTAGTTCTTCATAATAATATATTTCGTGAAAAGTATGGTGGTTCAAAACAGAATACATTAAAGTATGAAGCTAAAGTATAAGTAAGTAATAATACTACTACCGTCAGTTCGTTGAGAACTTCAAAACTTTTAAAGTCTGAGAAGAAAATTAGTTTCACGAAACGAAATTACGAAAGCCAAGGTAGAATATTGATTTATACAAATATGTTTGTCATTCTAGCTACACCTTTGCTTTGTTTAACATTAACGTAATACCCATACTTAAAATAATTGCTATACATTTTTTTCAGGCGTTATAAAATTATTATTCGATAACAGTTGTTAAGATAATCGATAAGCTATTATCTATGGTTTTCGAGTGACATAAAAACATTCTACATTAGAGCATTGTGGTGTGGAGTATTCATATATACACATATAGTAAAGTCCATCGTAGCATCGAAAGCAATCAGTACTCGTAAATACCATTCTAAACCAACATCAATTTCAAGCCATAGGAATTAATTAAACCAAACAGAAACTAATGCTCAGAGGGATTATTTCCACATAATGACGACCCAATAATGACGTCAAATCGTTACTCAATATAAAAGTAATATAATAGTTTCGGCCATTAAATGAAAATTCGGGACACCGCAAAATTCGGCTATCATAGTGCATTGAATCGTATGTAATGAGGGTGTCCCCGCCGAGACATCACGGTCATTACCCGGCGTCATTACCGTAAAAGTTGAGTTATTGTGTTACCAGGATTATGTCCATTATAATAACAACATAACTGGTATTTGAACCAAATTAAAGACGAAACCAGTCAATTTAGCAAATAATTGATACAAATAATGCCAGAGTCATTAATGGCTGATTATTTGACGGAGCTTATCTTGAGGCACGGAGATGATAATCCGCTACTAATTCAAGACAATCTTTGTACTATATTTGATGTTTTTTAATGTTACTGTTTCTGGCATGGACAACAAATTTGGTACAAGTACTTATATAACATCGTTTTCTTATATTGTGAAATGATTACACATTAATCAAGCTCATAGTTTGCACACTTCAGTCAATAACAGACATTATGTCACAGCAAAATAACTTAACAAAACTGTCAATAGAATATCAGGGGATATAATACAAATCAGATTTTCAATGAAAATCCAGGAACGTCACAGTATTCGCCTAATATAATTGTGCATTGATTCGTGCGTAATATTAGGATATCCTAGCCGAGACAGCAAAATCATTCCCCGAACCGTTACGCGGTCATTACCGTAACGCGTGAGCTATAGTGATGTTCCTATTGAAGTTATCGGGTCTCTGTGGCTAGTGCGGTTCGATATCGAATTAAGTATTTATTTGAAAGCGATACGTGTTATTTGTCGAGTGTACAACGCTTATTAAAACTGAAATGATTACAATTTGCACGGCTCTTAGGATTATCGGTGTTGCTTTGAAAATAACACAGAAACTAATAAAGTTATTCTTGGTGTGACCAGAATTTGAACCCAGGATTGCATACCTTTGCATTTACATAATTATTGTCTATCTGAAAGACAAAGAATAGAATAAGATAGATTGAAGCCCAAATCTCATTAGCAGTTTAAGTTACATTCATGTAATAACCAAGCTCAAAATAGTTTTTACCGAGTTTATCAATGGCTGATAAGCTCTTTTTCCTTAACTAATTTACCTAAGCTTTTCTAGTGAATCTTTATTTTTATTGGAAGCCCAATGAGCACGAGTATTCGAAGTGTTTTCATTTTAAATTATGGCGTTAACATTTAAACAACTTTTTAATAAAATACTAACACGGTGGTGATCACATTTCACACTTTTTTCCCGACTGCACCAGATGGGGAATTATTTTTCAATGTATTTATCACTGTCAATTTCTTTGGCAGGCTCTACTTATACGGCTTGACGAATTTTGTGTAGTGTCAGTGGATTCGAGTCTATTATAGACATAGGCTACTGTCTTTTTATTATACCCCTACCATTTTAAGCAGTCAGGTAAATTATTTATCTATTTCTATATTAATGTTATAATTACACTGGTAATGATAGAGTAATATAAACCTAATTAACTGTTATCACAAAATTATCAGTCAACGCCGCCAAGTGGACACTACGGAAACTAAAATTACTTGGTACCTAATTGATTAAACTAATCATCCTCCTCTAATACCTATTATATTGATGCGATATCGAACGAAACAGTTACCATAACTAACACAGCAAATGGATATTGTATTGATTTCAAGTGATTAGAGAGAAATGCGATAGCGTAAATACTAAATACTAATGATGATGAATTATTAGGGTATTAGGAGAGGGTATTAGGAGATATAATAATATCTAAATGCTGTGTATTGTAGTAGATGTAATAGCAAGTATATGAGACTATATTAACCCTTCCTTGCTTATGTAACTGATACTATAGTAGGGACAAATAGGGACGGTAACATTAAATAAATATAAAAAAAGTCTTTATTCGACTTTTAAATACTTTTCTTATCTTAAACTTATTTTATTGTTATGATGTAAATATTATTTAATTTACTTTGTTATGTAATGTAGTTAAGATGGTTTCGACTTTCGATAACAAAAAAAACATCCCGACAGACGATTATTTAGAGACATTTTTTGTCTCAACATAGATAAAAAAATATCCAATGTTTTTAACTAAAGTTTTGTTATTAGTACCTAGTTACAAATAAATAATATTTACCTGATATGCCGTCGTATGTCCACCATTCTTCCCAACTGCCGGATATATCTGGAAATTAATGAGAATTTAGTAATTTCAATATCACTTAGCTATTACTTTAATTTCATTTAGATTAAGTATTCCCATCATGTTGCCTATCTACGCAATTGCTGTATTTCTATGAAAAGGTAGGTTTCTATTGCACGAAAACACTATAAAAAACTAGTGAGTCACACTCGCTTTCACTATATTGATATTATTATAGATATTTATACTGGTATTGGTATTGCCATTGGTATTGGTATCGGTTTGGGTTTCGGTTTTGGTTTCGGCATTGGTATTGGTTTCGCTTTCGGCATTGGTATTGGTTTCGGTATTGGTATCGGTTTCGGTATTAGTATCGGTATCGGTTTCGGTATTGGTATAGATAGCTTACCTTTGACAGAGACACAGAGAAGAGTTAGTATGAAAAGCGAACATTGGTGCATCGTGGCGATGCCGTCTACTACGCTGAACTCTGCATTGGGGAGTAGGACGCGACAACTGAAACAAAAACAAAAATACATTACTAGTGTTGGTTTAACTCATAAATGGTTCACTGTTGAGCATGGCTCTTTCCTCATAACTAACGTAAGGTTTTAGGTGTACAAACCATCGTAATAATTTGTTAAGTATAAATTAATGTCTAATTTCAGTTTGCAAGAAAAAACATTGTTTTAGCCACGTATCGTTTTGCTAGAAAAGAAAAATAATTTATTTAACAATAGGTATATTAATATTCTGAACCAAAGTTCATAGGTGAGCAACCTTAATTCCACCAAGGGAGTTTCTTGATTAGCTTCCTGATTGTCAGTAATTTATAGCAAAAAAACACCGATATTTTGCATAGGGAGTTGTCTGCGAAAACAAATATTTTGTAAGGTAACTGCGATGGTCGGCGGACACGCGAACTGAAGATATTTATGTTGCACCTCTACTCATGAATGAATTGGATTTATAAATTAGCTTATTTCGCGAAACGTGTAATTTTCTGGATAAATGACAAAAACGATTTAATTACGTGTATAATTATTGCTAAATGTATTTGATGAGTCGTAAGAAGAAAAATTAGGTATATTAAAAAAATCTATATTAATAATAAAGCTGAAGAGTTTGTTTGTTTGAAAGCGCTAACTTTCTAACCGCGGTCGTTGTTGCTTAATTTCTTCGATCAGTTAGAATTGACACAAGCCGCCGGGCCATTAACAATCCAATAATACAATAACTTAATTAAAATAGACAAAGAAACAATAATCCTCAGATTATTACGTTGTTCCAACTAAGGGGCGGAAGACTTCAGCGAAGAGAAATCTAAGCTAACGGGTTAAGACTTGACATGTGAATGGTGAAAAATATTTCGTACTGCTTTTATTGACTTCATACTGAATATAACACTTTGTATATTGTAATGGTTAGATAGAAGACTCTGTTTAATGAGTCTTGGATTCGATTCTCAGTATTGCAAACATTTGATGATTAAACATTTTTAGGGTAGCAAATCCAACCAAAATTTAATACATCACCCAAATGGGTTCTGCCCTTCAGAAGTTTTGATCGGTTAAACATGCGGTAAAACATTTTAAATATAGAATTACACAACAATCTTTAGGTACGACGTGTAACCAACACTATCACAAACCCAGTATGACCCACTTCTCCCTTTTATAAAATTTAGATCACTATCAGAAAATCTTTCACACCGAATATTCGGTGCGGCAATCTCAACTTGCTAACGACCGAAGATTGCACCCTTTTGGTGTAACAGGCTTCCGGCGATTCACCCTTTAACGAGTCGGTAACCATTCGTTTTCACTTAGTGTCTTTAAATCTGGTAAGTCTGGTAAGCCACAAAATTTTCTATTACCAAAGAACTGACTTTGTATGGGAGCTTCGCCTTTTATTGCGCAACTGAGCTGAAAGGAAAGTCTGTTATTCCAGGGTATGTATGTATTTGTGATATATGTATTTTTTTGTATGTATGCCCATTTATTTAACACACTCTTTAGCCTAAACCACCTGTCAGATTTAGTAGTGACGCTGCCTGCGAAGCGAGAGGTCCCGGGTTCGATTCCCGGGGCAGATATTTATGTGACAGATAAATGTTTGTTCTCAGGTCATGGGTGTTAGTAATGTGTTATTTGTTTTGTCCATGCCACCCACGACACAGGAAATCCTACTGCGGGGTTACCTATTAATGTTTATTTATTATTATTAATATGTAAAGAGTCATTAAAGTCGTTTTCATTGTATGAGTGACATCAGGTATATATTTTTTTAATAAGACTCCCCCAGCCCTAAAAAATGTAGTATTCGACTTTTAAAAAACAATCGATTCTCAAAATGAACATAAGACGAAATAAAGTTTGAGAAACTCTGCTCTAACCAACATTAAAACAATAATAGGTGCTATGATAACAGCAATAACAATTTTCTTATTCAATTTTCTTACTACAAAAATCTGTTTTGGGAGTACAACAGTAACAAATCGCCTCTGATCTCTGAGCTACGAAAGTATCTTGCAGATAAGATAGGTAATCCGCACTTGTTGGGGTAGAAGATAAGGGTAATTCCGGGAGAATTGAGTTTATTTTCCGCTCTTTGTTTGGATAATTACACAACTAAAGAAAATTTACTTGTTTCAACCGACCTTATGGCGTAATAGCTACTATGCCGGACTACTCGGTACTGGGTTCGACTCCTAGCGAGGTAGATTTTTTAACGACGAATTTAGATTTCTGTTGTCTGTTTGTCGGTCTGTTGTTATGTGTTTTCTTGTCTTTGTCTATAGTAACCACAACACACTGAATCTTAGGCTATGAGTTAAAAGCGTGATTTATTAATTTACTGAGCTTACTATGTAGTGCTACGATAATTACACCGGACTGCCATGGGGTCATGGGTTCGATTCCCCGTTGGGGTAAATATTTTTTTACACACCAACAGCGCTACAGGGAATGCTAATGAGAGGTGTGTGTGTAACAGTTTTTTTTTCTTTTTTCTCTGTCACACACAGCTGTCTCGCCTAGTTTAGAATTCAAACACATTAGCTGAGCGTAACACGGACAGTTATATTAAAAAGTGACTGAAGATAGATGAGTTTTAGGTTTTTCATCAACTACGTGCTCGTTAAAAGTTTCATTCCACTTTGCGTGATTAAAAAATATACGTCTCAAGAGAGCGTGTTTCGACCTCTTCTACGTATAATATTTAACCTACAAATTGCAATTTTATTTGAACTACCACCCATGAATATCGTAGCAAATCTCAGTAGAACTGTTTACCTCATGGGAACTGGCATTACGGTATTCCTTTTGACATTGAATAACTGTTTTATCTATAAATCAATTCCAACAAAGTACAGTCTTGAAAAATAAAAACAAAAACTAAGTGCTATCATTAGTTGCACCCATTTTGACCCCATGTCCCGCACTTCTTTAAAACTCCTTTTTACTACAACTTTCCCGTCTATAAATCAGTTGAAAGCACCCAATATCTATGGCTGTGTACTCCCTGTTATACACAGTTTTATAGCTGTGTATCCTGTTTATGCGAAACAATGCCGGATGTAGACGCGACGCCCGCCTGTCTGGCGACTGTGGCCGGGCGAGGAAAATATTAACTGTTGCCAACTGACTAGTACTTGGCTGTTTTTCAATACCAATAATTTATAGTAGTAGCTTTAAGTAGCTACACGTTCTTGAGACTTAGTTCCTGTTCTCTTATATATGTCAACAAAACTCTTTCTACGTTATCTGTAAGAGATCGCTCTTAGCGATAAGACTGTCACTAGTTTATACCTTTGTTGTTTGCTATAAGTATTTTGTATATTTCTTGAGGTTTACATAAAGTATTGTATTGTGTAGTTACGTTTTAACTTCCATTGAAAAAATCTTTGAAACTTTTTTCGTTTGTATCGACGCAAACGCGGTTTTCATTTGCGTTCTTATCGCTTGTAAGTCGACCGTGCCACCATCCCCTGCCACTAATGAACAGTTTACCAATCCTTTACTAGGACAATTTAGTGGGACCGTTAGTTGGTTACTAGGTCTTATAAATAGCGAGGCCTACGAGTAGGTACGATGTGTCCTAGTAGTGATAGGTGTCAATTAAACTATTGGTTACTAGCTGACCCGCTAAACTTCGCACTGCCTCAGAATCAATAAAAAAGCTAACCATTTTTTCATGTTCACTCACGTTTTAAACCTTCCCTGGACTTCCACGAATAATTCAAATCCAAAATTAGCCAAATCGGTACAGCCGTTCTCGAGTTTTAGCGAGACAAACGAAAAGCAATTGATTTTTGTATTAAGAAGATTGTTTATTAGAGAAGTTAGCTCGCGAGTTAGTACAGTTAGTGCAGATTAGTCATGGTAAATATTTGAAGCATAATATACCTTTCTACTCTAAGACTGTGGCGCCACCTCATAGTGAAACATAGGGGGTATAATAGGAGCAGACACGGCGTCCGACAGTCTGCCGAGGGTGGAATGGACCAGGGAGAACTTTGTTTACGTCGTGTCGATTTATTGATTTTAACATAAACAATAAGCACTTTGTTTATTGCTCAGATACCGCTGAACTATATATTTTATACTATGGATATGATATGAAGTTAGTAGGCAACCGAAAAAAGTGTTTCGCGTTGCATTGCGGGCGTCCTTATTGTCTTTTAGTTATTGGCTGTCTTATTCTAACTTAGAAAAAAGAGCCCAGTAGATCGTTTTCGTGTCTTCTCTTGTATTAATTTTTATTTACTCTTTTATAATAAGATCAATAGACATTGAATAAAATAATTTGGCTTCTGATTGTTTAGCCATTGTTCCAAATGTTCGTAGATATTTCATTTCACACTTTTAATGAAACTTAAGTTAGTACCTACTAATATTAAATGCAAACAAACGCACAACTGAATTAACTCAGATTGCACAAAAACAAAATGGAGTCGAGAAAATGCGATGTCTTCGTCAAACATAATACATAATGGCTCATTAAACCAAACTTTTCACTTCAAGAAAAAAGAAGTATTGTGAAAAATACATTTGCAAAGGGCATAAATTTAAATACGGCTGTGCGTTATGAATTATGGGCTTTGTTACCTTGTAATAGAGTTGAGGATGAGGCTATGTTGGGTCGTTAAGAGTGTTTAGAGAGAGAGGAAGTCAACAACGGTTGGTATCGTAGACAAAGCTCGTTGCTTACAGGATGCGTTGTATCGGAGTTACGTCAGTTAATAGTAGATAAGGGTAGATTATTCCTAACTTTAGTGGACCAAGAGTGTGGCTTGGTGCTTTGTTAATTAATACTAGATTTAGGTTCTGTTCTAAGATACTTGTATGTTTGGATAGTTGACTGACGTTAGAACTGTTTTAGAATAACGTTTTGGTTAACTTCCAATGGCGCGGTTGGTAAATGAGCTGTAAGTTCCTATGATAAAATAAATAGTAGTAATAACAGCAAAATCAGTTATATGTATGTTAATAGGATGTAGTAAGTATGTAGTACGTAGTGCCATGGATATTTTTTTTTCAGTACCTAGTGAAACGAAAAATAAATCACTGAGGTATAATTACTAATTTGAATTTTAAAATGTTACATAATTTTATAATCTGGATTTTGTCATAGGTGATTATTATTACAGTAATTAATTTATACATTATGTCCTCTACAATATGGATTACCTATTAAATATCATTAATGATATATCTACAAATATTATAATTAAGGTAACTTACAATCTTACAAACCAATACACATTAATGTAGAGTTTCTCTAATTTATTAACATTAAATTTAAAACTGCAAAAGATATTAAAATATAATTCTAATATCCTTAAGTAATTGGCTGTTTATATTCTTGAAAGTAATATCACCTAATGCAACATTAAAGTTCGTTTTGTATTTCTACATCTCTAAAGTTAGGGTTGTCAATCTTTATAATTTTGTAAAGTTATCAAGTCGAATTATATTTTGCAAAGTTATACTAGTATATAACAGTATAGGTAAACAAAAACCTATTATGTTTTCAGATAGGTGATTCTTTAATGTACAACTGAAAAACAAACAAATTTTATTTTCTATTAAATTCATAAATTTACACCATTGTAACTTTGTAATTTATGTTGCAGAATAAACTTAAACTTTCGTTAAAATCCTTATTACACATTCACAATTACTTAATAACTTACTTTACTTAAAACCTTACAATTACACACTTACAAGTACTTAAAAATCTATAACTTACTACTTATAACTGAACTTTAGCCTGTCGTTTTATGCCAGTAATATTGACAACCCTATCTACTCGTATAGCTAGTGTATTATTCGGATAGGGCGAAGCCGAGACGCGACATTCCGGCGCCAGGGGACAGACGAACTTCTTCAAAGTATTGCTCATCAGATCTCCTTTAGCTTGGCTAGTTTTATTTTATTTTCAAACTTACTACTTTAAAACCGCAATGTATTACAAACAAATAAAAATCGACGTTTCCTGAAGGCAATTTTATTAATGCGATGACTGTAATGTGATATTCATTTGATACCGGATTTCTTAAATAAGATTGGAGGTTTCATTTGCTAATTAAAGTTATATATTTTTTCTGTCGACGATTAATCCGAAATTTTTAATGCATATTCAGTGCAATAAAGTACACAAATTTTACATTGTAATAGTTATTTTGGATACCTATACACCCTTAATTTAATTAATTATATAAATAAAAATGTATTTTTAGGTCAATAGTATTCTTTGTACAGAATAAATAGGTAATAAAAATCATTTCTGTTCCTCAACACCAGCTGGCAATTCCCACGTGTTAAATGAAAAAAACACGAACTAAAAAAAATCACAAAATCATTTACAAATGTGATAAAACAAGACGGTCGTTTCTGAAGCATAGAACTCTCGTAGGTTTTCACAATTCATTCGTGCGACAATTTTCCGAGCGATCCAATACATTTGTCGGCTCATACCGGCTCGTATCGGATTCCCCATACGATACACAAATAAAACGTATGGGGACAATCACACCGCATTGCAACGATAAAATGTACTTTTCGAATTGCTGAACAGTATATATGAATTTAAAACGGATATACACTTTACGATACAATTTATTTCATCAGGTAGCTTACAATTCCATATTTTAACGTATTTTTATTTGCGTTGATAAAATTTTAAACACGCTTAAGTGACATAATTCGGTAA
This sequence comes from Lerema accius, assembly GCA_001278395.1. Taxonomy (NCBI): domain Eukaryota; kingdom Metazoa; phylum Arthropoda; class Insecta; order Lepidoptera; family Hesperiidae; genus Lerema; species Lerema accius. Next base: position 775,797 of record LGAG01000633.1, on the reverse strand, counting down.
ATGTTACTTTATTTCAACAAAATACCACAAGATTTAGGTATTAATAAAAAAAAAATCGCAAAATCTTATTTACTCAAAATTAGGAATCAATATTACACGCAATCTTAAGTAGGTAGACTGTTTAAAGTAATTGAGTTTGAGTGTAACTTTATAAACAAACAAATAATTTATGGTTAAAATTAAGTGAATATTTTAATATTCATACTTAATTAATCTTACGCACTTCAGGCTTTGACCTCTTCAATGCAAAACCTACCGAATGTACTATAATGTAAAATGTATTAATCTTGTATCTCAGACCAAAAAATATATAGATTCCGTCTTCGGAACTCAAAAGCGTAGTCGAAGAAAAACAACAAAAATAACTAATGAAATTTTTTCCGGTACATTGCTCAGCAGACCATGCTCTATGACGTAATAAAATCAAATCGTAACAAAAGAAAAATATTGACTTTACTAAGTCTACATATCTTTGGTCTAAGTCTTGTGTCTAATACTATTTGTCAAGTACAAATTACGCGTCGGTGTAACAATCTAATGCAATATCGGATAGGTAGTGAGTTAATTTTGTTGAGTGGATTTGCCTTGCATTGTCATCGCTTGTTTATCGTCCCACCAACTTAATGGTATTAAACTTTAGATATTGGGTCGAATGGCGGGTTTTTCGCTTTTTGTCGCGTTAGCAAACTTTGCTTCAATGTATGAATTACAAATATCCGATATTAGTTTCTGAAGAATAGGTAAGTATTACTTACATAAGCAGTGTTTTAACAAATTAATAAGACTAATTAACTAAGTAATAAGGAATGGAAGATAAATTAATAATAAGGAATTTGATTATGATGTAAATGTTATTTTGCAATAATCGCTTAATACAGAGATGGTCTGAATTAGCGCTTGAATTAGCTAATCCAGGATTGACTTTGATTCAAAGGACAGATTAGATTTTATTTCTTGGTAACTCTGTTTAGTAATACTGAATCTAATTGAACTAAAGATAAGACGTCGATTAAGTTAACAATTTTTATTTATGAGGGGTTAGTTTTTTCTTTCGCTAAGCAATTCAGTTAGCTGTTAGTTTCTAAGACGAAATAAATTAAATTTGAATAAATTAAATTTGAATAAATTATTACTATGACTAATTGTCGCTAGGTCTAAAGGGTGACACAGACCTTTAAAACCTCTACTAAAACCTGACATTAAAGCTTATTTGTCAGCAATTACCACAAAGTCAAGGGTACAACTTACGACTCAAGATAGAATACCCTTATTTAAGTTGCACGTGATCTAGCAGAATTGAAGGGAGGTAATTACAACTTGCATTATTAAATGAACACTCAGCAACAACGACTATATTATTCATTGAATAGTGTCTTGACTTGGTTTGTCTTCTGACGACTGACTTTAATATGTAATGTAAGGATGCAATCTGCCTTTGGTGTTACAAAAACTTGTGTAATTAACGCGTTGTTGCTACTTATTACGTTGTAAAATCAAAGTCGAAATTAAAGTCAAAGTCAAAGTGAAACTATAATACACTCCTGGTCATTAAAATCGAGTCACTGCGTATTTCGTTACGCTATCATTATTTTTCTTTCTTAGACATTTAAACTTAAAGCGTCTATGAGTGCTCCCGAATATTTTAATGTTTTAATGCCTCAAAGTTAACCTAAGTAATTTACAACTGGTAGTCATAAATAGGAAAACAAAATAATTAATAGAGAATTTAAAAAATATGGCTGGTAAATTATATTGGCGTTTATCAAAAAAATATATAGCCTATATACGAGTAACTTTCACAAAGAGACGAATCATTGACACCTTATTATACTGAAATCGTTTCAATTGTTTGTGCTGTAGTGAGTGGCAAAGAATACCTATTTGGACATACCTATTTACATACATTCATATGTTTAAAAACCATTGTCATTTTGTCACAATGTCTATTAATAATACTTACCTTGTATGGAGTAATTTCGTGTAATACTTTTACGGGTCTCTATAGTCGGTATGTTTGTTAAACTCCAATATGAATTTGAAAACCACAATTCCTGAATAGTTAGTTGCTGTTTGCACAAAACGTGAAGTAATCTGTAAGCCACAAAGCCAACTTTTGTTTTTGTGGAAAGAGCGATCAAAAGTATTACAATACAACTTTTCAAATATACTTATATGGTTATATTAATTTTAAACGCTTTTATGCTATGCTTAGGTTATTCTGTGAATAGGTGAATATTAAAATTCTTATTCCTACTTATATTATACATGTGAAAGTTTGTGTATATGTTTATAATTCACGCTCTAACCGTTGAACGGATTAAGCTGAAACTTGGCACACAGTTAGTTTGTGTAGTATTACATAACAAAAATAAAGGAACTGCTCTCTGGTCGAAATATGACCATAAATCATTTTTTGAAATACCATCGATAATAATGCAATTCAATAGGTACAGCGCTATTAGGAAAGAAACCTATTCTTAGCGCCATCTATCAGGGCAACACACACAATTACGAAGAAAACGGAGATTGTGTAATTATCTAGTAGTTTTTGCGTGAAATTGCAACAAACATTCTAATATTCTCCAATAAAAGTTGTTACTAATAGGACCTACTAACCAACTAACAATCCCCCTAGAGTTATCAAAGTTTATTATGATGTCCATAGCCGACAGGAGATGGTGGCACTTCTATCACATTTGCCATTCACATTACATACACACATTTATTTACAAACTTTCGCATTTTTGCTATTAGTGGAAATACAAAGCTTCAACGTTAAGTAGGTATGTAGTTTATTTGTGTACTGTATTGTATTTTATTCGTTAATGTATTGTATTTTCCAGGTAAGTGTGATTTCTCTCGCTGTAATGTTCAGCATCTAATATTAACAGAGCATCGTAGTGGTGCAACAGAATTGTTTCATTATTTATTTAAACAATGTTCTTCCTTATCAGACGAAAGAAAAGTTGTGTTATATTTAGCAAGAAATGTAAGGAACAAAGTTAGTGTCATGTTCATTTATTAGTCCATGCGTATTCATGTACATTTTACTTTGTCATCTTAGTCAATTGTTGGTTTTAAATGGAGAATTGGTTAATTAATTCAGAGTCATTCTCGTCGTCAGCTTAGTCTCCTCTGACTAATAAAAACAACATTTTTTACTGCATAATTATTGATATAAAATATATTTTCAGAATAAAAGTTCAAATCAGTATTAATAGCCATGCGATGAACCAGCACATCGAAGAATAATTACTTAGCAAAAATCGCGAGCGCCATTTTGTTTTGTTAATTAATACTAATTACCCGTTCTGTGGCAGTATTCTCTTGTTTAAACGCTTGGTGTTTAATTTACCTGAATTTATTTAGTATTTCATGTGCATGTAACTCTGTTACTTATTTTTATTTTATTTTATAAAATATATATTTTTTAATTTTAACTTCTTGTCAGCAAAATTTTGCAAAACTATCTCTTAGGTGTGATGTGATTAACATACTAAGTGGTAGAGCCACAATCCTTTGCCGTTCATGGATATTGTGACATTCCACGAGAAGGACTATAGGCGGTTCTGTTAGGTTACCCCTATCAATTCATAGTTGATTAAAAGATGCGTTGACTTGGAACTCTTGGAAGGATAGGATAGGATAGGACAGTTACTGCTTTAGCGTTCAAGCGACCAGCCGGAACACGAGTAGTTTTGTGGTTGACTCAAGCAAGACGGTAGTTGTTACCCAGGAGGGGGTTACGTAAAATCCCCCCCCC
>LGAG01000633.1:748333-766676 GCA_001278395.1 Lerema accius | reverse complement strand
GGAGACTTGTGTTTTGTAATACGGGTAATTTGTCTCATTATTTTGAAGTCAAAATTTTTGAAAGTTTCACTTTTACCGCGTGTGAATTGCACACATTTTTTTAAATAATTTTTGAACAGTTTTTCGGGCTCTACCAAAAACTTCAGCTTCTTAAGTTACCTCGGTTTCATTTGCTTACATCGAAATTCTTATTTAGAAACCACATCCGAGGCATATTAATATTTCACTCCATGTAAAGATAGGAACAACTTTTTGACGCAGTCATGCCAAAGAGCCTCTTTAAGAGTGTTCTTTTCAACAAAAGTTATGGGCCCCTGGATTAAATTTTCTTTTTGCTTTAACACTTTCCGACTTGTATGCGGTACTTTATTGAACAGTTGAGAATACAAATACCTCGGTTATTTGATTTTGAACAAACTTTACTCTTAATAAAGTCTAAAATGGGATACGGTTGTCTAAGTTTGAACAATGGTGTTTGTTTGGAGGATACTTTATTTTAGGTTATTGCAAGTGGAGGTAAAATAAGATATTTTTTCGAAAACATTACTATTTTACTTTTATTTGACTGCCAAATTTTAACCCTACATTTAATTTCTGCCGTATTGGGAGTTGAACCGAACACTTAGGAACGTCTGTTTGATAGTAACCATTGCGCTACTGAACAGTATGGTAATGAATAACGGTCCTATAGTATCTTAACCGTGGTATCAAAGTAAAGACAACCCGACTATTAATGTCTTCATAAAATTATGAAGTAAAATTTCTACAAACTGTCTGAATTTGGCCTATTACATTATGCATCACCATGACTGGTAATGAATCAGTGATATAATAATTTGCTGACGAGGGTGTGACGTATTATCTGATATTCACAGTACATAATTAAGCTCACTGATTACATACCGTTGGCCTTACATGTTTAGAAATTGGCATTTGTAAGCAATCTGGTCGGGTTTGAATAGGATTTGACTCGGTTATATTTTATGTTATATTTTGATTTACATTGTTACTAAGCTTAAATATGTGTAAGTATTAGGTAGGTACTTAATTTTATGCCAAGAGAGACGTTACGTGTTTAAGAATAGACACTAAAAAAATTTAAAGTTCAAAAAAAGACGCTTGTAGTAGAAACTCATTTCGTTCACAATCTTTATATAACCAATAATTACACATATTCGCTTTTCATAATGCAGTAGATTAATTATAATTACTAAGCTATGATAATTAAATTTCGAATTTTTTTTTTCCTCATTAGAGTAGGTATAAGATTTTCCATTATAATTATTGATAATTCATAGTAATATTTAATAATTGTTTATTGAACTCTACATACCTAAAAAAAGAATACCGGGATATTTTTCCTCCGACTTTTTTTCCTCCGGCCGATACTAGTTTACTTAGGCTTACGTATTATGTATCTGTGTTATAAAGCCGATGATATATAATAGGTATCGTTTAACGAGACTTTAGGAACTTTTTTTTCTACAAAAATATTTTTTTCTTAATTTAAAGTTATTTTTATTGTAAATGACATTCGGTAAGTGAGCTATTAGTTCCTAAGACGAAATAAATGATTAGAATTTGAGTATACGAATTAAAATCCGAGACAGATTTAAATAAAGTAAATCGGTGACGTCTCTTAGAGCCGACGGCCCAAGAATTCAATAGGGATTGTGTAAAAAAGTACGCGAGTAATAGCTTGAAATCAAGCGTATGATAAAGTTCCTATACTTGAATGAAGATCTCGTTTTACACAGTTTAAGCTCTTAAACGATTTTCGCTTGTAAATTGTAAGTAGAAGTTAATAGTAGAGGTGATCCATAGTAGAGAAATAAGTATTGATAGTAGAAAATGGTGCGTTTTTGGTTTGTGTACGTAAGTAGATATATGTTATCGATAAAAAATATTTTTTTGACGATTGTGTATCTGTCTCTCTGTTCAAGTATAACGTGGAAACTACTAGACCAATTTCGATGAAACTCGGTACGTTGGTAGTTATTATGTTAATAATTCCAAAAAATGATTCTGTTCTTGGGTTACCACAAGTGCAGGCTAGTATAGGAACTCGAAAATTACTTATTCAATTTAGATAAAAATTGGCATATTTGAAGGGAAGGTATATGACGGGATTTGATCTAGAATAGATTTTATCTCAAGAAATTATCTGCTCTCAAAAAATAATAGACAAAACATCAGCCTAAGCGAAGTGAAGCCTTACTAGTAGCGTAATATAAACGTATCCTACCCTCATTTAGCAAGAAATTTTAAGTCTTATAATTATATATCAAGATAATATTGCTCACTGACTTCAAACTTCGTATGGCCAAGCATAGTACAGTATAATAGTCGGCCATTGTTACAGTAGTTAATACTAGCATTAGTAATTTATGGTTTATACAGGTACAAAGTTTTGAGTTTGGAGTAGTTAGCTTAGACGCAACTTAACTTAGTTACTTAGAGTTAAATTTCGGACAGTTACTGTAAATATGTAAGGTCAAATTACAGTTAACATTTTCAAGGTTTTTGGATTTAGTTTCTACCGATTTAACTACTACTAATCTTACTACTCTTTATCCTACTTTTAGCATTGTTATTACTAGTAATCATCTATCATTTAAAGCTATAATACCTAGACCCTACTTAGGCTTACGTAAGGCTTTTATATGACGTACTTAATAATGTATGAATTTTATTACTCATACGCAAGTAAAGTAATTTTGATCGAATTAACAAGAACAACACTTGCGTAAGTAAACAAATTAATATTTCCTAATTCTAGTAAACACGGATCTTAATTGACGCTCATATTATACGAAGTCTGATAGCTAAAGCCGGCAAGTTACCTTGGTGTTGTCCCAACTTGTCGCTAAGTTCGGGAAGTTAGTAACTTGCTCAATTACTTGGTCTTAAACAATTTGCTACACTCCTTTTACCTCGAACTTAACTGGCTGTGACATGTCGGTAAAGTAACACAGACGAAAAAATATAGACTGAGACTACGGAACAAATGAGCGTAGTAGAAATAACATAACGTACTTATGAAATGTTGACTTTTCCCGGTATATTGCTTGACAGGCTGTGCTGTGATATACGTGAAATCAGAAAAAAGGACTTAATTTTTTTGTTCTGAAGACTGAGTTTATACATTTTTTGGTTTGAGGAGCAACACTTTAACATCTTAATTACCCCAGTGGGTAAGGAGAGTAATATTTTGTGAGCGTAGGTATATATGTATTTTTAGTTCTTTGACACGGTTATTTTTGAATAGATTTCAACATTATGGGGTGTCACTGGATTCGTGATAATAGGCTATAGGTTCTATTTTTTAGTTTTTTTTTATTTCCCCTCAATTTTCAGCAATCGAGTATTTTGTTTTTCTATTAATTAAAAGAAATATAAAACAATATTATTATTTAAAATTATAGTAGTTATTACCTATTTGTAGGTATCTGTTAATATTATTTTTTTTTTATATAAACTCCGTTATGGACTTAGGAGTATGACTGTAATTTTATATAGTTTTTTTAGAATTTTGAGAAATATGTGGTTTCAATATCGAATCCAATACTATATTTAAAATATGAGTTAAATTATAAGAATCAATAATTTGGTCCTTCGAGACCGGGAGGTATTCATTACTAATTAAAATAATAGGTAAGTTATTTAGAGAATGCGTTAAATTCGCAGATGTGTTTTTAATGTTCATCAGAAACGTTAAGTTATTGGCAAAATAAACAAGAGAAATAAAATCAATAGTTGATTCAATTATAAGCATTATTTATTGTTAATATTTTTAGAATTTAAAAATATGACGACCATTCGGTGTAGCAAAAAATATAAATTTTATTTTTACACAATAATTTAGAACAATAAATAAAAAAATACCACATACCTGAACAGCCTTCTTTTACACCTACAACTAAACGCGCACTTTGAATTTCTATAAAAAAATCACTTCGTCACGTCGCCACAATTACGCAAAATACGTAAAGTTTTCCGCGAGTTATCGTCAGGTTTTAACGCAGCCCTAAAGACGTCCGCTCTCGCGAAGTGTCGCGGTCAACTGAGTCTATTCCTCGCTTCCCTGTCTCCGTTTTCATGAAATGAACTGAAAGCACCACCCCAAAACTGAAACGACGCAACCGCCCTAACACTCTAAACAAAATCGATTCCAATCCAACAGCTCATAAATCACAATATCGTGGTACCCTAAAAATTGTTTTTAAAGTACTATGCTGTTTGTTTGGGAGGGTCACAGAGGCGGGAATGAGTGTGTCGAAAAAAAAATAAGCCAACCACGTCTCAGTGAGTTAAGGCTTCAGGGGCGGGTTTTCAGTATCTTTAATTAACACCAACTTTCCTTAGTTAGTGTGAAGAATTAAAAGTAAAAAAATAATAGTAGAAGCTAATGAAACTTTACAGGGGAGCTTACAGAAAGCTCTGTTGGGAAACTAATTTGCGTTGAATAGACAGATACGTTACGCTTGAAACTGCATGCAGCTCATTCATGAAATTAGAGAACTCGGTCTATAATTACGAGTACTTCCTCAGAATGTCGGTGTCGTATTTCCTCATTATAAACTCACATACAATTCAGGTGCTTTCATGTTTGAATAGCTCTAAAATGTATATTCAATATGTTTATGTATGTTTTGAACTTAAGTGTAATATGAGTCTCTGCTAATTTAATAATGGATACTGCATAAGTGACTAATTAGTAGTAATTAGGTGATGCAAAAGTATATAGACTACAAACCACCATAATGACTCATAAGCATCTTAATTTTAGCTTTTTAAACCACCACTTAAGGGATGAAAAAATAAAAAAATAAATACACATTATGACAACTTGTGAATATTAGATGGATGGATAGGTTACTTTACGCGCTTAGCTTTGTATGTATAAACATGAAATGTGGCTCATACATATAATATATCCAAGAACTTAATATAGAATAGAATAGATTAGAATAATTTTTCATTTCATTTCATTTTTCAATAGATTTTATCCCAATTGTACCTATTCCCAGGATGATTTTGAACGTTTGTATGTTTATAACTTAATCATCAATGGTTGAACGGATTTTAATTAAACTTAGCACTTAAACAGAGTATGTCTTCCATAAAAGCTTTTAACCGTCCTTTAAGCTCTTAAGGGGATGAAATATCAAAAATTTAATTGGAGTTAAGTCTCCTAGCTTGTAGGGTGCTCATGCTCATTAGATTTTTAAGGAAATTAATAAAAAAAATCCATCCGAAAAACTGGTAATGTTTGTACATACACATTATACTGAAAGGAGGCACGACCAACATCAATGGTTCTTCACCTAAGGGCCTAGTTTTAAACTCTTTTTTCATATTTTATTTGGTTTAAATAGTTCAACATTTTGATACATACTTGATTAAATAATGGTATTGAATAAAATTATCATAATTATACTTTTTACATTAAAATACAAGTAGGTATACAATTTTTGCACGTTTATTTTATAGTTTGCAAAAAAATTAAGCTGCTAATTCGAAGAAAAATAATATACTTTTTAAATCAAACACATTATTACTATATACACGTTATTTTAATGTTTTAATTTTTTTTTTATAATTTGATTTTATTCTACTACAATATTTATGTTTTCCATATCAGTTTTATACAATGTCCAAAATGAGTCAAAAATGAATAAATTTTATTTTTGTTTCATCTCAGTTTTTACACCAATTATATATTTAAAAAAATAATTATGATAAACATAACAATGGAAAACATACTCCTATCTTACACATAAAATAATTCTTGAGACGATAAATTCTAGGACATCCAACTTAATAACTATTGCTAAAAATTATACAAAAGAAATTTAAACTAGTTATTAATAGAAGTTACTGTCTAGAAAACAAAAAAAATGTATTAGTATTTCTTATTTCAGCAAAAACTAAACAATCTCTATCTAAATACAAATCCTATAATACGCAAACGCCAGTCTTTCTGTACTTGATAGCTAACAGAACAAATGCTTTTATTTCAATTGCTATGAACTTTTATCTGAAATCAATCCACTAAATCACATTATGTTGGTATCATCAAATCACTGTTTATCTCTTTCTCAGGAAGGCGTGGCTTATCTGAGCGCATGCGTGGATTCCAATCTTAAGAATAAGAGCCAATTTTTTTTCGTCTCCAAGTATAATATATGACTTGTATACAAAAGAATACTGCCAAGAGTATGTACGTAGGAGACTCAATTCGATGTCTTCAAAGATGAGACTGCGACGCTGGGTCGCTTTAATATGATTTGGCTGGTTTCTTATAAGTGAAGATGTATGGATAAATCAGTTAAGACACTTAATATTTTAGTAAGATTTTTAAAACAACCACTCACTGTTTTAATCTATTTACGAACCAGATATACTGAAACATTATGAAGTCTTTCTTCATGAAAACTTGGTAGCTAAATTGTACCCTGATTATTATAGGCAATGATTATCTAACTGTTCTACGATTTCCACACAAACGTTAATATTACGTATGATATCTTTATCTATAAAGTCAAAACAACTTGGAAAATACATGTACCGATTACTAATTACTTCATACATCGTCATCAAATAGTCATTACCGTATCCAGTTGAAAAACCCACGTAAATACTTCATGTGTTAAGGTATTGTCACAAACATAAGGTTTATAAAATCTAATCAACTAAATGTAATGTAAAGAAAACATAATTAACCCTGAGCAGATAGTCCAAAGTTAGTCCATCCATCATTTATAAAAATGATACAGCATCCATCATTCGACATCCATCCTGCAACATCATTGCTAATATTTGCGTCAACCATAAGCATTCACAGTGCCAAGGATGTTAGCAATGACGATAGTTAATCTTACACACAAAAAGATCATGATTTTGGTCTATTAATAAACAAGAATCAGCTATATTACAAATGTTATACTGGAATGTGTATGTCATTTAGACACTTACAGCCTTATTAATAACAATCTTCTATTAAATTAATGGTCTGAATTTAGGCTTGAACTATAGTAGGGCCATTACAAACGTGCAGACTACGTCATCAATCATTTTATCATATCTCTCGTTAACACTTACATATATGTATGTATATCGGAACTCTCGCTCGAATGTGCGACCATAGTCCATCCCTTTGACGTTTTGTTTTATGACGTAGTCTGCACGTTTGTAATGGCTCTACTATAGGTTAACTTTAACTCAAAGAACATAGAGTTTATTAGTACTGAATCTTATTACACTAGAAATAAGACGTTAAGAACGTTACGTTAAGAAGAACAATAAAAGTTTACTAATTAGTAGGTAGAATGTCACGTAGGTAGAATGTTAGCACATTTCAAGTATATGAATGTTCTAATCGTTCAGTTTGGTCACGGACCGTCCGTTGCATTGCTGCTTCGTTTGACGCGAGGTGGCGCTGTCAATTTGTACACCTCACACGCTTTGGCGCCCAACGAGGGACTTGCTGAAATTAAGTTTCCTTGCTACAAAATATCTCAGACTTCTGTACCTACTAGAAAATTTTACGGGCATCTTATTTGAGCAAGATTTTTTTTAAAGTGCAGATAGTTTTGTTGTACTAGTATATTTAGATTTTTAATAGATCTTACAGCTGTTTATATTTGTTGTGCAATAATAAATAATCAGCCAATAGTAATACAACTTATGTTACAATAATTTCCTTATAAATTGCAAATCATATTCAGTCCCATAACTTAAACTTAAAAGACGTCATTAGTATTATAAGCAACAACTTATTTGTATTATTTTTTTACTTTGATCATACAATATAATTTACAATACTAAAACGTACAGCAATAGTAATTTCAGTGATAAAGTCCCTCTACATATCATATATTCCTATTTCCAGTTTAACTGTAAAGTGATGCTGTCAATGTGTCATCTGAAATGATTGGCGCCCAACAAGGGACCTATTCAATACGTTGAAATATACCTTTGTATGGTCTTTTAAAACCCATTACGATGTTCAAATCACAACTTAAATTTCATAACCGATGCATCATAGATGTATTACTGTTTCATTTCATTAGGTACTTTATTTTCCTTAGTTACAAATTATTTTACAAAGTTATATTATCTACATAAAGTTGATGGCGGAAATAAAATGTAGTTCCTACTGTATGCATCTTTTTTCAATTTTGATTATGTTCAAGTGCTTACACGTTAAAAATATCACTACCCCCATTTACAAATAAAATTAAAAAAAATTTTTTCGCCATATAAAGACTTGCCAATCTACGATTTTGATTTCACTTAACTATTCCGAATCCCGTGCAAGGTTCACAGCGCCAGCGCTCGGAGACGGGATGAACACATCAAACGGGCTCGAAGCTTTAATCGCCGGTAAACCGCGAGTCTCCAGGGATACTGCGGGCCTTTGATATTCAAACGGATGCGATTCTTATAGGAAGCATGAATTGTTAGCCATAAAAGAAATTACAGTCTTAAAACGACTTTGTACGTGGCAAAATGTTTTGCTATTTGCTCATTTGTTTTAATAAAATTGGTAGTCTTTGTAGAGAAATTATGAGACTCTTATTTACCTAGTACTTAATTGACTTTAGATACTATATCATGACATTTCAATGTGGATGTATTTCTTCTGTTAGTGTAAGTTGTCTAACTGATTATATAATGACTGATTATATTTGTATCGATATAAATTAATGCGCAAAGTAAGAGTCTTCAAAAACCATCATGTTAAAGGCCCTAATACAGTATTCTTTTCTTTTACAGATAGCAAAAGAGAAGAAAAGACACTCCTTCGCGATACGTCGAATTTGTCAGACTAAGTTTCATCTAATTGAATTCAGCAAACTCCCCAGGTGGAAAGACGACGCTCTCGACGAAAATACTTTCGTGGATTCTCCTTCGTTGGTTTCACTAACTTCACAATAAATAGTTAAAACAACAGATAAAATCACTATAATCTTTAACTTGATATAAGAGAAATTTAATTTTGTGAAGTCAGCCGGTTTTAAAAATATTTCTTACACACATTGTTTAGGGAGACAGAAAATATTGACCAAGTAGCTAATTTAGTATATACCTACAGGTTATAACTATGAGAGATTATTATACCTGTGGCCACTGTACGCTATTTAGTCTGTGTTACTACGTCTTTCTGACTATGCGTAGTACGATAATATGTAGTCAGCTTATGATATAACTACTGTATATCACATAAAGCGCGCTCTATTGTAATTTTACTGGAAATGCGTAGTATTGAACTACGAACCCAAAATGATCAGGAATTCATTTCAATAGTTATTTTGTATAAATAAATATAATTTTCGACCTATATATAATTGAATTTAAGCGTTTCCTCAGAAAATTTAGAACGAAAATGAAACTCGTGAAAAATAATCCCAAAAAGTACCTATAATCCTTTTGATGCAGCACTCTTTAATAATTTATGAGGCAACAAAGTTCCAGGTTGAATAATAAGTCGTCCCTAATGATCTACTCGACAGAGCACAGCTTTATTACAGAAAGAAAGTTAACTTAGAGCTTTTATTTTCTTCAAAACTACGACTGAGACGTATAGAGTAAACTGAGTCCTATTATCATCACAACACATAACTGTCCCATCGCTGGGCTCGGGTCTCGTCTCACAATGGTGTGTCAAAGTCCACTACGCTGACCAATGCAGATTTTTAGACGTTTCTGACCTTTGAGAGCTTTATGCAGAACTCTCAGATGTGCAGGTTTCCTAACGATGTTTTCCTTCAATATTATTTCCTTCTACTATAAATGTTCAGTGCTAATTAGTTTCCAATGAGTTCCATTCATGGTGCCTATGGAGAACGCTTAAGAAATTTTGGTGACTAGTGGTCACCCATTCACTTTCTTAACTTGTACTTTTTTGGACAAACAAAATAATGAGTAAAAAACCATCTCATTTCACTGGCAGGGTTAGTACAGAAAGCAAAAATATTGGCTTAGGTACATAAAAACCTGATTTGAGACAAAAGGAAAACTTTTAGCTAATTGAATTTGGTTAACTTTTCTCAATATTGAACTTGGCAACATCCTCGGGCAAGGAAGTCACAACAGTGAAAAATTCCTATAAAGTTTGAGGAATGAGACCACAAAACTTGTTCTAAAAGATGAAAAAAAAGTAGATTCATAGACATTTTTTTTAATTTGTCCTATTTAGCAAGCAGATTTACGTCTAAATCTTGTAATAAAAATCACACACTTGTTATTCACACTTTTCTAGTTATTGTTCAAGCAACCCTGCGTTGATTACGAATGTTTTTGTTTCATAAATAAGACAAATTAAAAATAGATAAAATAGTAGAAATAGATGAATGCTCTTCACTGCCCGTCCGGCGGTTACAGTTTATTTTTAAAATAAATATAATTTGTCAGCTATAACACCATTTAATAATAGACAAAATAAATATAACAGTTGATTTATAAGTCACAGCAACGTAACTATCGAAGCAAATAAGTGTTACGTGTACTAGTATTATTTGAGAAAATGAATCATAGTAAAGGACAACTTTCACCTAATTGAATTGAGTAAAGTTCTCGAAGAGGTGAACTGAGCGTCCTCAAGCGACATCTATGAAAAATCCCCGTCTCTACTTCCAAGTAGAAATACAAAAATTTCGTTATCAAGACAAGAATAAGTTAAGAAATTATTCTTTGTCTTTTCTGGAGATAATCTATGCTAAGTGTTTAGAGAATTGAAATAAAGGAATATTTTAGCCGACTGAACCAAAGGGTGGGTAGTGTTTATAGACACGTATGTACTTCAAAAATGTCCCACTGCTGGGCTAAGGTATCTTCGAAGTGTGAGGGGTACAGCCTATAGTCCACTACGCCAGTTAACTGTGGATTGGTAGACTTCACACACCTTTGGGAACTTTACGGAGAACTCTCAGGTATGCAGGTTTCCTTACGATGTTTTCCTTCACCGTAGCAAGTGATTATTAGTGTCTTATAGGAACATCACTTTTTGAATGAGAGTTGCGTGCCAGGGTTCAAACTCAGGAACTACTGTTAGGGAGACCAATGTTCAAACGACTAGACTATCAATGCTTCTAAGGTGTCACTAATAGCATTAGATAAAGAGATTACTCAAAAATCTTCCTCACCAGCAAGGATTTCAATAAATTTGCAAACGTGATAATCTTAAAAGCAGTCAAAATTTGCGCCCAAATCTCTCGACGAAAGAAAAATAACAACTAGAAAATGCGTCATTAATTCCGTTTTCAAAGAAACAGAAAGTTGCTCCGTTTGAAAATGAACCTAAACAGAATGCGTTAAGATACAAATTTGTTCTTTTCTTGCGAGGAAAAACAATTTTTTCTTCCCTTTAATTTGATCAAACCAGCGTCACCGCATCAGCTTTTTGGCACAAATCTGGTTAACATTTTTGTGTAAACAAACACGGGAGCTAAATATTTTTACAACTTGTAAAGGGAGGTTGTGGAGTAGGTATAATATAATTTATCTGCTAGAAGGGACACTTTGGCTTCGTTTTGGGAGTTTAAATATGTGAATTTCGTTAATATACAACTTCAGTATTATGAGAACCGATTGAAAAACTAGAAGTAGATATTTTTTTTTTATTTTAATCAGGCATTTTTATTTTATTTAAGTAGATACATTTTTAACAAACGTGAAGTGCTGAAGCACAATGACATGTTATTCTTTATCCGTCTGCGCCAGAAGTGGGGAAATGTTTTCGAGCGAATTTACTATAGGTATTTCTTTCAGTGTGGGGTTTCACTGGATTTTTTTTTTCAAATTTCCCAATTTTAGCACTCCAATGTAATTTTGTTTCTGTTAATGCTTATAAATTTTTACCCGACTACGGCGAAGCAAAAAGGAGGGTTATGATTTTGACCGGTATGTATGTGAGTATGTATGTATGTATGTATGTATGTATGAATGTTCATCTGTTCCCCCCTAACTCCCCAAACTACTGCTTATAATTCTAGATTTATTCAAAGATAAAAGTTCTAGTTTCCGAAGTTTATCGAAATTCAAACATTTGCTTGAAAAAAGCCCAAGTAAATACGGGTAAAAGCTAACCAGGCAAGCAAATTCTAAATTCAAATCAGTTCGTGAGCAGCGTGAAAAGCGAGCGGACGTGTCCCGACAACCATTTATTCCGTTACGAGTCTATTTCAAATGCTAAATATATTGTCGAAAACGGGAATATTGAGGCGAAAGGTTTGCATAATTCGTGTTTGAGACGAATTCTAAACAGCATTGTTTGTTTGCTTGATTTGATTATTTCTGTTCTGATTAGTAAGTTACCTACCTACGAGTACATTAGCAAATAATGTAATTTTGAGTAATTAATTTGAAGCATTTATAGCCCGGCAAATTGCGTTAATATTAAGTTACCTACCTCATCGTCGAAATTATACAAACGCGGCCGTCATATCACTCTATAGGTTGTTGTATAGCATAAAAATCTCTGACATTTGGTTTAGCCAGTAACCCATCTGCTAATTCGTACTGAGCCAACTTGGAGGTACACTCTAGGCCTCAGTTATTTGAAGAGATACGTGCTCAATAGGAGGCCGTTAATAGGTAGTCTAATAAGAAACCTTATGTTAATTTATATCAATGTTACAAGATTATCCTTACTATTTTTTGTTAAAGGTTTGTATAGAAATTTGAAATTTCGTCTAATTTACTTCCCGCTTGGAATTTACTAGTTCTAAACTCTAGTATGTACACAGATTCTATCTGACAGTATCGTTAAGATATTCCAATCACAGGATTTCAATAATTAAATTATTATAATGACCAAAGTTTTTTTTGTTTTAACCTGTAGGAGTACCTAAACGAAAAACATCTGAAGCAGAACTTAAAAAATGTAAAAGTACCGACAGCAGAAAAAAATGCAGTAACTAAATACAACTATTTAAAAAACATCCATTTTATTCTCCTCATGATTTAAATATTCCTCCATTCCCCATTCCCTAACTCGCTCGTTAGCAAGAATGTACATGTAAAAGTGTATAATTCGTTCAAGATGATGTACAACACAATTCTTAACAGATATACCAATATTCAAAGACCTTCTCTGCCCCTCTATTCCCTTACATTTATTGGGGGTTGAAGAGGAGTATAGTACTCCTTGAGGGGTCTTGCCTATTTGGTTACATTATAAATAATGATGGCAATGCATAGCTTAGGTCAGTGGTTCTCAACATTCGGCTTTAAAACTCAATGACACGGTAAATATTTTAAACCAGTTGGCATTATCATAGGATTGTTGGTTTAGTTAATGAGAGACAACTGTTGTTATTAACCCTGGTCGTAAATTAATGACTTCAAGTAGTTGCTGTCAGCAGCTTCAAGTTGACGGTGGCGTATGAAACGACTGCTTCAAGCTATAGTCCGTTTTTTTAGCGTGACTTATATTTAAAACAAAAATAACGCTACACACTCATAGCCCCACACTAGAATTCACCAGTTTTATTTGCAGTAGTTAGTAAATTATTTCCTTCTAATAGACAACATTTCTGTAATGATTGATCACAGACCCAAAAAAGAATAAACAGAGCGATTGTATACAATTGCAACTAAATAAGTGACGCACAAAAATCTGTCAGTCGCTCGCCGTATTCTACCGAACGGTGGGCTTCATATGGTCGAACTGGTACATATTAACGTTCGTCACTTTTCGGCTTAATGGCTCCGTCTAGTCTTTTTTATGGTTCTGTATGATTGATTTTATTTAATGGTCAATGTATACAGTTTGAGGACCAGTGTCGGGACTATTCGTCAAGTGCCGTAAACGTTTCTCTCATTAGATACGTACTTCGCTAGATGTAATAAATCTCTGAACATGACGCAGAAATATTTATGACTCAAAACGTTTATATTACTTACAAAAAATTCATTGAAAGTAGAAGATTTAATTTTGTGTATAAAATATAATGATTTTTATACTAGCAGTTTAATTCCGAACAACTATGTAATGTGATAAATTAATAACTAATTTTACTATTGATGTTAATGGTATTTATTCTGTTTCTATATTCTAGAGGTCAATGGCAAATGCCTGTAAAAAAATGTTGGTCTGATGTAGTAAGTCTGTGTATCAAATTAGTGTTGGTAGTGTGCGTTTTGTTTTATTTTCAAAATCAAATGTATTTATACATTTATACACGGGGTTCAACAATATTCGTAAATTAATTATTTTATTTCTTTTTTGTCTTATTAAGCAAACATTAACTATGACTTATCAAATTCATATGTTACTGCATTATTCTTCAAAGGTGTCCAAAGCGCCTCTTTCCATATTAATGTAAGTACAGGCATTTCAATTGAACAATAAATAGTATTTGCACTTAATAATGGTTAAGGTGACAAGTAAAAATAGATGAATATTTTTGTCGCGTCCAATATCGGCGCCGTGGCTTAGTTGGTTAAAGCGCCTGTCTAGTAAACAGGAGATCGCGAGTTCGAATCTCGCCGGGGCCTTGCTTGGTGCATAATATGGAATGTTTTGCTTTCACTACCTTTTTCAATATTTTTTTTACATAGAAAAGAAATTCTAACAATTGTTTTGCAAGTAAATTGTTATTTCAATTAATTATGAAATTTAAATTCAAATCATTTATTAGAACTAAATAGTTTGTTTAGGTAACGAACATCAATGTATTATAATAATTATGACAAAAAAATCATTTACCTGGACAGACAATACTTATCATATAGACTTTATAAAAGACATACACACTTAAACCATACTTAAACCAAACAACTTACAAAAACATACTTAAACCAAAGTAAGGTAGTGTCAGCCGAGAGGAAAAAGAGTCGGAGGAAAGAATTTTTTTCGATTCTGAACATAAAGTTACTTTTACCACATTCTTGAAGACAACAAATTAATGAAACCTTTAGAATGTAATTTATAACCAGAACAGATAGTATTTGTAGAATCAAATCCACCAATATACCTAGATAGTAGGTAGGTATTTATTCCTCTGTATTATATTATACAATTGACTAATAATAAATTAATATAAATGCTACGTTCTTTTACAATACATAAGACGCCATTGGGTCCATAGACAAGAGAGTGTTGCCAATTATATCGCCAAGAATATATTTAGTGTTCCCTACTAAAATAATCAATATTTAACAGTTTAGTACTTTGTCACTAGAAATATTATTATAATGACTTGATAAATCTTAAATTGTTAACAGTAGGAATTACTAGATATTCAATATTCCTAATAAGTTAGCTGGTCCCTTGAAGAGTCTCGACATCAGCTCCACCTACCGGATTCTCGTCCGCCCGAAGGCTACGCCGCCGCGCTTCCTCGAGAGCTCTTAGAGTCATGTGACTGACTGACTCGCGACTTGGCACGCCTTGCGGATTACGATTAGGAGCCCCCCGCTAAACAGCGGGGTCCTTTGTTAGGTCCGGGGGACACTAGTTCCCCTGAGTTCACGCCCGGGTAAAAAGGTTAGCCTTGGGACCCGTAGACCCCACGCCACTGCCCCAGCGTAGAGAGCGGCAGCGTAGGAAGACCAACTTCGTACCGGATTCTTATTATCCAAAACCATACTCGGTCCCTTTAAATACTTTTGGTACCTACTGAGATAGTAGTTACCCCATAATTTTATTTACAGAAGAATCTTATATCATTTGGACTTCTAATATCCCAGAGCCTTAATCATAGAAAACGCACATACCTACTATTATTTTGAACTTTGTAAATCTGTGTACAAATGTACACAAATCTAACACCAATTTCATAGATAGCCCGAAGGTTGTTGTGTACAGCCACAGTATAGACACTTCTAGTAGTCAAATTTTAGGTTACAAATAACCAAATATATCTTGTAGGTATATCTAATGAGTCTAAAATCTATTGCTTTTCATTTACATAATAAGTATGACTGAATGTCAACAATAGAAAGAATACTGTAGTACACACTGTTGGAATTATTAAAATAACCCACCTAATATACCTACTCTGTAACGTTATTTTTATCTGCATTGTATTCTTTTATTTATCTTTATTAAATATCTCTTCCTGCCCATTCTTGCTTGTGGTTTTGTAGTTGTAAATTCTAATACAGAATTGAAAGTTTAAACTGCTATAAAGCATTTATGCAACAAATACTAATCTGTATACACTAGACTTGTAAATAAATAAAATAAACGCTAACACCCTCGTACCCCCGCAGTAGGATTTCCTGCGTCGCGGGTGACATGGACAACACAAATTACACATCACTAACACCCATGACCGAGAACAAACATTTATCTGTCACCTAAATATCTGCCCTGCCGGGAATCGAACCCAGGACCCCTCGCTTCGCAGGCAGGGTCACTATCAACTAGACTACGAGCTCATCAAGTTATCATACGACTGTACTATTTATTAGGCTGTGGTTGTACAGTACACAAACTATTGATTGTACTATAAGTACCTATGCCTAAGCTCGGTACTGTGAAAGTTCGCCTGGCGAACTCATTGGACTGTTAGCCGAAACGTGTCGGTGTAACAACGACCCTAGTTTAGACAAAAGTTCTGGATGTGGCAATACTTTTGTTATATCATTGCTTCGTACTATCTTAAAGAAATAATAAAATATAATATAAGGTAAGGTGGGGTAAGACTAACACACGGGGCAAGACTAACACTGTCTATTATCTCGATATGCACTTGAAGAAACGACATGTGTGTGTTTTAGCCGAGAACATTTATGTTTGTTCTATCTTACAGACTGGAAGAATTCGTATTATTTAAGCTATACGTATCGAGATAATAGACAGTGTTAGTCTTGCCCCGTGTTTTAGTCTTACCCCACCTTACCTTAAATGACTACTAACTTGCTTTCGCTTCGCTCTTATAACCCTGAAGGGATTGCAAGGTTTCGAAAATACTTTAATTTTTTTTTTTTTTTTCCTCAAAACAAGAGACTACATAGTAGCGTTTTGGTTATTCTAAGGTGCTCTGAACCGATTAAAGGCCCAGTATTGAGCATGGGTCTCTCCTCATAACTGAGGAGGTCTAGAGCATACTCCACCACGCTGCTCCAGTGCGAAATTGCAGAGGATGTCATTGCGGATTGCTATTGTAACTTAAATGTCAGTTTTTTTAATTTTCCTGGCTAAACAGCGGTAGGTATTTAGTATACAGGTATGACTCTTTCATTCCTTACTTCCAATAGGTATGAGGTACCTATGAGGGCACAAGTTTTTTATGTTGTATGGGTAAAAGAGTTTACACACCTTTGACATGGAAATCGTGTGAAATTCAAATGAAGTAGTCATAGAAATTTGTTATGTTTCAATTCAATGGTGTCGAGTCGATTTTGACCAAAGCGATATCGCGTTTCATAATTGGGTTCAATAGGTACGTTTTGACGTAAGATACAAAAAAAAATTTACTCGTAACATAAATGTATTCACGTAAAACACACAGCCGTGTCCATGATGCGGCTATATATTTTTTTTTTAAAGAAACGAGTCATGGGATTATAAGTCATAATTGTCACATATGATTTATGTATCAGTATCTCGAATAGTTAAACTGACCCCTTGAAAAAAATTTACAAATGTGAAGTACAACACCTATTGTGTCGGTCGCTACAACATACGTACAAACACAGTTACAGTATGTTTTTATATAGGTAGTACTTAAGTATAAAATGCCCTCCGAAGCACGAAAATATTTATGTTTTTTTCACTAGCGGTCACCCATACACATTCTGACCACTCCCGTCTGTGCTTAACTTCCACGATCATTTAGAATCAACGCAAGCTACAGATTTTCGATGCATGATTTTTGTATAAATTTGCTTTAATAAAGCACTCAATAAACAAGAAGTTTCGTTTCGGTATTTCTATTTCTACGTTCCAACAATATGTCTATTCAGATTAATCGTCAAATCCAGATCTGTTGAACATAACTCATTGTTCCAAACTAAGCTTAAACCAGTTCGATAGGAATTGTCGAAACTCGCGACATGCTACTGAAGTTCAAGTACGAAGGGGATACAAATTGCATGCCGAGTCTGACAGGTGGCGTTGTATTGGAAGTCGATGGTCACTGAGATACTTTGAGGAACTTTGCCACCTGTCTCGAAGACTTCCTACCTTCCTAGGCAATTAGGAATGTTGGGGGATGATTGCAGTATATGTTGGTTTTATTTGTAGATTTGATGACATTATTGGCTTCTATCCTCCATTATGATCCTTTTTTTATGTAATACAGCCTAGTTAAGATGCAGCTTTCTAATAGTAAAAGAATTTTTGAAATCGGTTCTATAGTTCTTGCGCGAAAAACTTACCTACAAA
>LGAG01000633.1:737546-747670 GCA_001278395.1 Lerema accius | reverse complement strand
CATTACGACCCTTCATTTATGGTACAAACATACCAAGTTTTTATTTTAATAATATGAGAAGTTTTTCACATCTCGGGATTACTGAGTTATTGAATTTTTATTAGAGATCCTTATTTTTTAAAAGCCTATGTCGCTTAGTGAAGATGCAACTTTATAACTGCAAAAGAATTTTTGAAATCGGTCCTATAGTTCTTGCGTGGAAACCTTACAAACTTACACACAAAACACAAATGTTTCCTCCTTTTACGATATTACTCGTAGTATATAGTAGTATAGATAATGATATATTATATACTATGCAAAATGAATAAAAAACAATCATTTTTGTTTCTTTGTTATCTAGTTGACAAAGGTGTTAGGCCAAGACAACGACAACCATACATTCGTACGTTATTAATTACAAATGTCTACCTCATTATCAAGAAAATTTCACCTCTACCTGTCATTAAAGTATTTCGTAATTAGATAATACTAGTGTACATTAATACAACTTTACACAACTGATATAATCACTTGTCATAAGACGAATTTGATTTCCGTAATGAGATTATGCATATTCAAATCACGGTGTCAAAGGAACTTAATATAGGTATTATACCTACGTATTTTAATTTTATAGGTAGCAGGTAGGTAATATCCAATCACTCAAATAAGTTCTGTACGACAATTTTTTGTAAAATTTAGACAAATATCTGGTTTAGTAATAAAAAATAACCAGTTAAGAATACATTTTGAAAAATCGACAAATTTACATATTTTGTCTCAGTATTCATTCTTTATCTGCCAAATTTGAAAATCATTGTCATGGAATAAGTTGGGTTTTTCATCAAAATAAAGCTACTCTCGAAAAATTACCTTGATAGTAATAAGTGAAAGACAATGACAACGGATCCCTGACTATAGAGGTAACGGAAAGAAGAATAACCGATTGTCAACAAATACTCTAGTAGGGTCTAAAGTATTCTTAGCTTTGTTTGATGATAAAATGTGTCGAGGTTTATTTTAATTCTTAATTTAATTTAAAACAACTTTTCTGCTTGCAGCCGCGGGCGTCGTCTAGTCTAGTTATAAATAAGTGTCATGATAAACAGGTAGAGACAAGTTTGGAACTATTAAATTAGCTATTCTAGAGCTGCTTTGTCTCAAAGGAGACGTTGCAGGCACGAGATGTAATGTAACTCAAATAACTTTACCAGTTCCATAAACCCGTTTTGCAAAATGGCGGTCGATTAGGTTACTCGTTAACATAAAGATTATGAGTGGGATTGCAGTTTATTCATCACTTAGGAATATTGTTTAGAAGTCTGATTTTGTTTGTGTTCGTTAGGGTATCAGACCGGAATAGAAAATAATTTAAAATATAACTGATTTTTACTATTTTTAGAGATCGGAACGGAATAGATCAAAATTTATTATAAAAGTGGATCAAACTGGAAAAAAAATTAAATTAAATGGCAGTGGATCAGTTTTGGGATCAGACCGGAATAGGTAAATCAAAGGAGATGTTAAAATAAACGGGCTACGTCTTTATAGTCCCAATCTTTAATCAATGGAATAATACGAAACATAAAAAAATATCCAGATGTATTAAAAAAATAAATATTAACATTTCTTAAATTGCGATAGGATCCTGGTTCAATACCCAGAGAGAACTTTAAGGAGAAATCTCAGATGTCTGTACATACATGAACCCTGTGGTTCAGGTTTCCTTACGATGTTTTCTTCACCGTAGCAAGTGATAAACAGTTTCTAATACACACTTAACTTTTCGAAAATTAAAGGTGCAGGATTCGAACTCAAGAACACCCGTTGGAGAGATCAACATTAAAACTACTAAGCTCTCACAGCTAATCTTAATAATTAGCTTATTTAATCCGGTATATCTAGTGTCATCTACTAATTAGTCGGTTAGAGAGAGGCATAACTGAATCCAATGGAGGCTTTAAGTAATTGCATTCAACGGATCTAGGGAATACGGTATAGGTAATGGAATTAGACAGTCGAAGCTTTAATACGAGCTTAGATACAAATAGTTAAGAGGATTGATTGCGAAAACTGATGAATTTAATGCTTAGAATATGGATGTAATTATTTTTATAATAAAACATACAGATTTCATTTTCTAAATTGAAATAGGTAGCTGACAAATAAGCAGGGCCCTAAGTCTGGTTTCCAAATGCTTTGAGTATCGTCTGGGTCTCAATTGGATCTAAGCCAAATAGCTTAGCATATTATTTTTATTTATTTATGAGCATGTGTCAGTATGCTAACTAAATGACAACATTGTCTTAATAACAATGTAGTATGAAATTTAAATTTATATTAGCAGAATCGGGTTTCAGGACACCATAATTAAAGGATCACCAATACATGCTCGTGCAAGAAAAAAGGTGAGTACCTAAGTATATTTTCACTACAATAATTTACTTGACAACAAAACCGGGTGTTATTAAAAAGCCCTATCTATTTTTTATTACAAACTGCACTCACAAAACGAGGGACTGCTCGTAAATCCTAAAAGTCAGCGATCCGTCTTATAAGTACCTTGAAATGCTAACAAAAAATAGGCTCGCGAACTGAGAAACGGCCGGGAAATGAGAAAGTATGGTCGTTGGAGTGATTTTGTGACTCACATACGCAGTCGTTTACAAATTCGCGGCCTAGGTAAACAAATAGCAGGCACTTAAGTGAGGTATTTCAGTATTTGTCATGTGAATCTTTTATGATTCACCTTAGAGGGCTTGTTCACATGAGGCTTACTAAAATGCGTATAGTTATAGCCCGCTTTTTTAACTTGTCTTATGTTAAAAACAAAAACATTAATTTTCAATGCTATTTTGATGAATATTTGAAGTGTTGAAATCCCTTGAACATTACTATACTGAGAAAGTGTGACTAAATTGACTAAAATTAAAATATGTGATTTCCGTTACAAGATTTTCGTAAAACTGCGTGCTAAATAAAAGTTAAAAAAAGTAGACACACTTTAAATTTACACAAAGTCACAAATTTTTCCTATATCAGGCCTATATTATTTACATGTCCGAGAGAACTTGGCGACATATGAATTAAGTCTCTGCACTTATATCATGATTAGATACTTGATAAAGAGAAAAAAAAGATAATCGTGGAGTGATAAATTAAAGTCAGAAAATTTTAGTATGACTGGATCCTGGCATCTAAAAGTGATAATATAATGTAACATACAGTTCTATACTGTGATTAAAATTTGACACGTAGGTCTATTAAATTTCAGTGAAACTTCGACACAAAATACCACAGTAGAATCCGCATCCACAGAGTGTAGTTAAATTGATTTTCGAATTTGTATAAATCTCATGCATGGATGCCCAAACCACGTTATATGAACGAGTAATTTTGGTAGGAAGATATGCTACTCAACATTTAGTGTTATAAATTATTAATATGGTAATCATTATTATGATATGGCAATCTTTGGATAGTTTTGTTTGTTGAACAAACGAGGTTTTAAAGTATTGTGTAAATAGGGTCTTCATTTCTACTGGTAGTATACGCGTCTTACTGACGAATAACAACATCAAAAAACAGCTAAGCAAGTCCCCTTACTGGTGCATATGTAATATAATTTATTCCTTACTACGATGAAATAGACAGCAAAAAAAACAATGTAACACTTTTGAATACAGTTCTAGAAAGGGTGTCAAATCTAGAAATCTGTTTCTACATTCGAAGGTTTAACGGACCATGAATATCGGATTGAGCATCACTGTCCGAACGCATTCAAAAGCAATGATGGAATACCGAGCTGTCTGTCAGCCCACAGCTTTATAATTAAATTGTGAAATGAGATATAAAATCAGCTCTAATTGGAGATACGTTATTTTACTTGGCGCGCTTTAAAATTAATATTTAAGTTTTACAGCCCAACTTGAAATGTATTATTAAAATCTCGGTCAAGTTATGTTAGTTTTTGGCTTATTTTGTTGGATTTCTCAGTAATTGTTTTAATTTTTCCTGTTGAAATAGTTGCAAATCATTTCAAGCCTTGATTACATTGGATGACTTTTGCGATGGCGGCGTTTTAATAGCTCTAATATTTGGGTACTCCCGTAAATATTGTAATTAATCCCGTAAATCCTGTTTAAAATATAGGTGGCACTGTTGTTGATCTATTATGAGGTATCAGCTAAACTGTTAGCGCCACATAAGCGCATTTATTTAACTTCTACCCTCAAAATTTCTTATATCTTATCTTACGGTAGTCTGAACCTGGCTAGCAGGCAAACCGCATGCTCTGCAGCCCATCCGCGCCGCTGACAATCCACCATTGTGGAATTTTCCACCGCTTTATCTTCTTAGTTATAATACAGTCCACTATATATCGATAGGTCGTGTGTGTTGTGTACTGTGTCTGGTTTGGACAAGCCGCCAAGCAGGGAAGTAAGTCGCGTGAAGATCACTAACATCCCTTCAGCCAGCTTAAAGGTAAGTGTAGACTAGTCTAGTATACGCCCACACACGAAACCCGCTCTGGTTAGCGTTCGGTACTATTGCTGTGCTGACGCGCCAACATATAAACTATTACAGATATTGAAATGACGTCATAGTAAAAGTTATTCAATGTGATGAGATGTACTAAAAGACCCTATATTATTATTATAAGTAAAATAACGCCTAAAATAAATTGCAGTATAACTATTGCTCGGTCAGCTAGCGTTAGTGCAGCTATACTGTTGTAGGTTTCTAACTAACGCGGCGATGGTTAGATAAATGCAGGCGAAGGCTTTTAGACGTTTTCCGGGTCGTATTACGTCACTTCCGGACAGACGGGCCAACTATACCTGGCGGTCTTTAGTTGATAATTTCGTCTACCTGAAACTGGTGAATGAACTCACTCATGGAATTAAATTTGGTCTCTCGAATTCGATTCTCTTCTTTTAAACACACACAAATATTATTCTCTCACACACACACACATATACACACACACACACACGTCAGACGCGAATCCCCTTTGAAAGTTGACGTTGACATTGACATCTATTTTCTTTATCTTAGTAATTCTGTTTTTTTGTATTTTCGTAGTAATCAATACTTTTTCCCTAATAACTCCTCAACTAATACTTAACAATATTTTTTTTAGTCAATACATTTGTAGGGTCAGATTTGAATTTTATTAATATGTCAAGTTACAAATAACCCTTATACCTACTAGATACACCCCTTTTAAATAACTTATAACACCCAGAACATTAACGGAAGCTCAATCAAAATAGCATGCACTGTAATATTCATAAGCACAGCACAAATGAAGCCTAAAAGCTGTCAACTAAAGCAATGGCGTATGAAAGCTGGAAAGCTCAATAAACGCAAGTTTGTACTGCTATCGATGATTTCTCGTAGACCGTTAGACAAATGCAGTTGGAGGCTTTTAGACGGGTTCCGGCGCACGTCACGTCACTTCCGGCCAGACTGTAGTCAACTGTTTGCTGATAGTTTCCCGTCTCTGGCCAAAGATGAAATTTATTTTGAGGTTCATTTCTGTTTAAGGAATAGTGAGTGGTTTGATTATGTTCGTTGTTTTGGTCGTGATAGTTTGGTGGGGAAAGAAATCTATACTAATAATATAAAGCTGAATAGTTTGTTTGAACGCGCTAATCTTAGGAACTACTGGGCCGATTTGAAAAATTCTTTAAGTGTAAGATAGTCCATTTATCGAGGAAGGCTATAGGCTATATAACATTACGCTAAGATGAACAGGAGAGAAGCAAAAATAAAAATATTGCGAAAACGGCAAAATTACGCTGGTGGAGCCGCGGACGAGTAGTAATTAATATTAAATCAGCTTTATTGACCAGGGGCTATTTGAGACATGGGCATGGGGTTTTGGGTTGCTTATTTTGAAGTAAAACTAGATGAGAGCTTTCATACAGTTTATTAATAAGAGCCAAGGTTAATGGCCTCCATTGGCAAAGGTTTTTTTCTCAACAAGATTGTTTATTTCCCCATCTTCTTTTCCTCAATTTCAGAGCACCTTTATGAAATGAAAGAACCTAAAAATAGGCATGCGTAAGGCAATAGGTATGCATAAGTGGGACATTGATTTGATTTTTAATTTGTTAATGAACTAATAACTGACTTCCAAAAATGTTATGAAATCATAATTTAGAGTCACGAGTACTGGTCCTTTTAATTTTAATAGCAATGCATTAAATTTTATTTTAATTACTAAATAAATAGTAGTCTCTCACAGTTCTTTATTTTGTTGTCAAGTAAATATTTAACAACTTACTTAGATCGAAATATCTTCAAATTAAATGTTAGCTGCGACATTATTTTGTTACAAGGCGAGCGGTTTCTTTGATTGATTGTTAAAGGGAGGCATCGGTTATACTTGTAAACCTTTCGATAAAGCAAAGACTATGTTTATGACGTGTGTAGGCATAAAACACTACCTATGAGGTAGTTTCGACCAATTAAAAAAAAGCATGGCGTTTGTCTTTTTTTACTTGGAAATAAGCAAAACAAATAAGATTAACACTTATTTACGTAATGATTAAATAGCTCTTTACGCAAGATTTTTTTTTATTTACGATGGTGTTTGGGGTCGCCAATAATAATATACTTGTAAAAGTCGTACATTGGTAATATCAAAAGCTTGACTGATGTTTATGGTGTTGAATAGACAAAGAAGAAGAAAAAATAGACTGAAATAAGATTGAATAACAACTGAATTTAATGCAAACATTTAGCGTTATTATGAGTTAAGTGCGTGTCCTTGCTGCTTCAAATGTATGAGCGTATGTTTCAATAAACACTATTCTTGTATAGGTAATTTTAATTAATACTATCATATCAAATCTATTTTAACACTAACGATACAAGTATTAAACGTAAATATTTGTAATTCTCCGCCAACCGTCTTTTAATAATAAACAAAAAATCCTTCACATACAATTTCATCATTTCATTCGTTCAATATCATCCGAAAAACCCGGTTTGTAAATCCGAATTTGATGGCAGATAAAAATGTATACATTTTCGCTATTCGCCCGCAGCTTATGTTAGCAATGGACTTTTTGGTAAACGGTTTGAATGCGTTTTAACTGGTTTTTTACGTTTAAAAATGGTGATGACGGCTTCGAAACCACTGACGCGCAAATGGCGTCTGTCGACTGCATCCAGTTGATTATAAACTTTATTTCAAATATTTTTCAGTCGCATCGCACTCACTTGTTTCAATATAAAGTTTTTTTTTAACTGTAAGAACTATTTTTTATTTCTTTGTGCCTGTTATTAGCATTGTATCATTGTTAGATAATAATTAATAACTTATAAGATTCACGTTTTCAATTCAAAAAATGACAATAGATTTCGTTAAATATTATCTGTTAAATCATAATCCTTAATATTGTCCTGCGGGACGCTTCGTTCTTCTAAACTGAGACGTGGTAAAATCTATTTCTTACATCAATTGTGGATTGACATTGAACTGTTCTCTCAGATTACACTAGTCTGACAAAAACATTGGGCTGTGTCATAGACACGGATGCGTACTGTACGTATTTACGTTTATGTTACAGGTACCTAATTATGTTAATAAAGTTATATATTTACGTTATAAAGTATCCTCAAAAAGTAGGCGCTTCCCCCTCCACCGCGAGCGATTTTTCACTCTTCTCTCTTATTGTAATTAATTCGTTGATCCTTTAGCTATTCAGTGATATAATATTTTTTTTGTTATAGACGATAGATTCGAAACTACAGCGCCAAACTGTTTCCCTCGATTTTGTCATTAAGTTTTTAGGATTGCCCCCGTATGATAGCAAAAAGAGGTATTGACTTCAAAAATACTTAAGAAAATTTTACGATCTTTAAAGACCTTTCTGACATAATCCAGTATTACTCTTTGCCCAAGCGCTTGAGGCGCAGCAATTACACTGTGAAGGAGCTGTAAGCCTACGTACTTATAGATGTTTTTCGTTTATTTGTTCCTTTGTTCCAAGGAATCTGAGTAGAGTCTTCTCCATTACTAATTGGTCCGTTCTGCAAAGATGCTTTATCTCTATTCTGTAAAGGATTGTAATTCTACTTTTCTAAACGAGCGATTTCATTCGACGTTTTGTTTTGATTTTCGTTGAGATCGACTTACAATTATTGTGAATTGCGGGTAAGGAATAAAGGTTGTGTTGTTTCGGTTTAATTGTTAGCAAAATAACGGACGAATTTCTGTCTTAATTTGTGTTGTCTTCAAATCATTATTTAATTTCTGTTGTAATAAACTGATGGCTTATTATTGGATTGATAAATTGAAAGGGTTACTAAATAAAATGTTTTGAGATATTTTTAAAGTTGTAACAAGTCTGCTATTAATTGTGAGTCGAAAGATTGTCACACATTACCCGTAAACCATAAGTATTTTAGGTTTTTAGCAATTATTTCAACGCAAAAACTCTCCTATTCTTAATTTCCCTTACCCAAGACAATCGGACACCATAATGAATGGTACGCGCAACCCTACAGACTATCAAAGAATTGTCTTACAATCACTGCGTACGATAAATAAATGTTGGAATCGGAAACTTAATTAGAGGAATTACAATTGGTATATAAGGTTGAGAGAAAAGTCCTGATAGTTGAACGCTTTTCGGTACTAGTTTGAGACAATTGGGATATTTCACATCTATTATTATTAACAATAGCGTTGTAATTATTTATAATACCCGATAATGCTTTCTTAAAAAAACGAAATGGTCTATATAAAATTAAAAAATCTATTTACATAAAGCAAGCATTATTTACTTAGTAGCTTCTAGCTAAAGAGGGTCTCTCCCCACTATGCAGGGTACTTATTTTCATTTTCATCTCCCAAAATTCTATCTAGTTAAAAGCTTTAAAGATATCCTGCGGAGCATTCAATTTTCTCTCCACACCGGTATATTTCACTCGGCTAACAAGCTAGAGGGATTGGTTAAAAATTGCCCTTCATGTTGCCTATAAATTTTGCCTCAACGCGCATAGCTATATTCTTTATCTTAAATGGAGCAAAATTTAAACTACGTATCTTTGCAAAGCAGTCACAGTAGGTATTCTTTTTGAAGTGGAATCTTTCTCAAGTTACTCGTTTTCGAGTTATGTGGGATTTGTACCCACTAAAACCTTTTTATTCCATCTAGCCCAAAATGGGGATTGCTGGCCGGGAACTGTTCGCCCTGGACATGCAGATAATCCTCGATCTTTTATCCAAGTCCCCTCTAAAAGCAATCATAGCAGGTTTGGACTTTGCACCGACGGTTAAAGCTGGAATGCACGCAAATCGTATATTGAAAAAGATACATTCATCATTCATCATCACTTATCATAATGTAATTTTGCAAACAGTATTGAATTAAGATATTTAAAGGAGTAATCGTAAGTGACATAACACTAAAAATATCATAATAAAACTTCAATTGTTAATAAGCCTTTTATAAAATACGTAGTTGTATCACAGATAACTAAAATAGTATATTGAAATAGGTCCTATTTAGTTACCGAGAATTTATCGGTCGTTGGGAGTATCGGGCTGGAACAAAAGCATGTTTTAATCCGCCTGGTAATAGGTAGTAATGGTGGACGCAAACTGTCGTATTTTAACAGTAATTACTGTACAAATTCATTGTACACGTTTTCAGTGTGTTTAGTATTGCCATATGAAGTACCTACCGTTGAACGAAGGGGTTATGGTAAGTATAGTATGGTGTGGCTTGGCATGGTGTAGCGTGGCGTAGCGTAGCGTGGCGTAGCGTAGCGTGGCGTAGCGTGGCGTAGCGTGGCGTAGCGTAGCGTGGCGTAGCGTGGCGTAGCGTAGCGTAGCGTAGCAGGCGTAGCGTGGCGTAACATGGCGTAGCGTGGCGTAACATGGCGTAGCGTGGCGTAGCGTTGCGTAGCGAGGAGTAGCGTAGCGTAGCGTGGAGTAGCGTGGCGTGGCGTAGCGTGTCGTAGCGTAAGGTAGTGTAATATACTGCAACCTACTTGCCTTTCACTTGAGTAAACTTACAGCTATAAAATAACGCATAATGAACCTTCATACTAATTTTTATATAAGTATAATACTACCAATTCAAGTCAAGTTTCATCTAAATCCGTACTATCCAGACTGA
>LGAG01000633.1:711769-734299 GCA_001278395.1 Lerema accius | reverse complement strand
TTTCGTGCACGCGGTTACTCTGTGCAGTTAAATGCACGATTCATTAAGCGTACTTCCGCGATTTGAGGTCGTTTTGAATATAATGTGTAATAATTGGGGAATAGATTAGTTTAGTTAATCTTGATTATTTAGAAGAACCGACAATCATGGAGAAGGATGGACCTCAAATGGAGACCACGGGTTGGAAAACGGAGCACAGGGCATTGTGTCAATGGACCGGCGCGGACTGACGCCTTAAAAAAAATAAAACCACATCTTAATTATACTTAGGTATACTGATTAATATTAGAGTAAAAATTTGATACCTAGCAACTGCCTCGTAAACGTTTTCGCAATATTTTTTATTGCTGCTCCTCTCCTATTCATCTTAGCGTGATGTTATATTCCCTATATTCTTTCTCGAAAAATGGATTATCTTACACTAAAAAAAACTTTAAAACGTTCCAGTAGTTTCTAAGATTAGCGCGTTCAAACAAACAACGTCTTCAGCTTTATATTATTAGTATACTTAGATAGGTATATAATACAACCCAATAGTAAATTAAAATATGATGATTGTATCCATATCACAGTATTTGCGATTCGCATACAAACTTCATAATTTGTTTGTGGAAGTTTAAATTGGTTTCGGTAGTATTATCTCGTAGTACGCAGGACTTTATTTATGCGTAAGAGAAGTTAAAACTAGTGGAGGGTTAAGGATGATTTGATCGGGAAACTTGTATTACGAGAAAGATAAGTACCTAGTTACCTAATGACCTATTTACTTTATTTTTATTTATACAAACAAATAGAAAACCGGGAGAAGTTAGCTGCAATTTATTTTGTATTTCAACACCCATAATAATAAATATGTTTATTATTATAAATATGTAGAGCATTAATGGGTTGACGCATGTATCTTTAGTAAATACTCGTCATATTGAATAATTTTTGCTATAACAGCGTATTAATATCTTTAAAAGATTCACTGTCACTTGGAGAGGTTTTACAAGCGTGATAGGTAGAATGCTGAAATTTTCACAAATAATGTATTTCCGTTGCCGCTATAACAACAAATCTTAAAATTTTAAAAAATATTAAGGAACCCATACAATAAACGTGTTTTTTATTCCTCAATATTAATAAAAAAACAACTACTGCTATACTATATTAGAACTATAAAATTACTGTTCAAAATTTAGACTATACATGATAGACTAATAATTACTAATTCAAATCAGCAACGTCACCCGATGCATTTTCATAATTTCCGTCACATAAACCTAAAAGGGAAATTAATATCAGTGAACGTCAGTAACATTAGATACTGCCATACATTACGTACCAAATCAATATTGACTATTCAAAATAGGGACATAGATATCAGTAATACAACTTCTACGAATTCAATAAGCGATTGGTTCTCGCTTTGTTTTCAGATTAACTGCAATACATGTACTGGTAAAAGCCTAATAAGCAAAGTTATAACTTTTTTTAAGTACTTTATAAAGGACAATGGCAACTTTTGATATACGCTTGATCCCAAGATATTTTAATGTGCACTGTTGCGAGTTTCAAATTCATGTAATATAATGGTTTGCTATAGGTACTACTTTAAATAATTGTTTTAAAATAGAATTTGATACAATACAGAATTTCAGGTCTATTTTTAATGGAAGGTTAAAAATATTATAAGTGAGATTTTGACAAGATTTTTTTAATGGAAGATATAGCAAATAATACGACCCATATAGTACACAAAATTTTGATTACTATTTAATATTAAGTAGATAGAAAGTAGCTAAAAGCTCCATAGCGTGCGATAACTGATCACAAAACGTTTGCGAATAAACAAACAATTTATCTTTTCATTTAAGATGTCAAAATAAAGGTCGATTTATCGCCAGGGAGAATATTTTTTTCTCGGAACCTTTCAGTAGCTAAAGAATCGTCCATGGGAGTTGTTTTCCATTTCCGTCGTGGGGCGCGGCAACGCATTATCGACACAGATAAATATTTTGCGGCCACTCCATAAATAACCAATAATGGATTCCCATTTCGAGGCTTAGAGACTTGGCTATATTGACTATACTGGCTATATTGACTGGCTATTTCTTTATGCGCTTAATATTGATTTTACTGTGTTGATTAATGACCTATTGCAATTGTGTCGGCGACTCTTATAATATTGCCAAGCCATTTATTTTGACTAAAGTAGAGTTTGTGAAGTTAGGGCTTGTAGAGTTACGGTGTGTAGGAGTTTGGCTCTATATGAAATCTGATATGTTTTTGACAGCTATGGGATCTATGGGACTCATCTTAACAAAATTTTACCTACCTTAATGAAATTTTTTTTTTGGTATTTTTCTTATTCTTATGTAAAATCTACAATCACAGTTGTCCATCTTATATTTAAGTACATAATTTCGGTACTTGAAATATTTTTGCTATTAAAGTTGTGTTTAAAATATATAGAAAATAATGATGAATATAACAAAAGCTGAAATATCATTGCAGTCTTCATAATACTGCACAATTCGATATCATTCAATCATTAAATCCTCGCAAAGTTCGAAAGTGATTCCGTTCATTCATTCACTCATGCTCGGACGCTATTGTCATTTAAATAGGTGTATTGGGAATATTGGAAAGGAATCGTGGTATTGAACGAATATTATGTGTGTTAAATTATTTATTTCATAACTTCATATACTCTACCATTTGAAAATCTCAATAGATGTCTAAATTTTGTTTTTTATTTGTTATCCTGAATTGTAACTGAAAAATAATCGCTCTCTTTAAGATACTTTCGTGCTAGGATTATTTATTTGTTTAAAAATAGAATAGACACTCATCAGCCAATCAAGAGTTCAAGATACTTGGCTGAAAGATGTCACTATAAACTGTCTGTCAATAAGGCCATCCGTCTGCCAACTGTGCTATGTCTTTTCATAAAACCTGTGTCTGTAAGAGTTTTGCTTTAAATTTAACTATAAATATATTTGTAACACCCAATTTAATCAAAATTTGCCTTTGCGCATTTCTTCCCCGTGTAAACTTTAACCATGCCAATTGTCAAATGTGACTGCATTTTTCTTAAAAATGTAGCGAAAGTCGACGCGACTTAACGTATTAATGATCTTTTGTATACGTATAATACGTCGTAATTCAAAGCGGTAACTAACCTCGTGTACTTCATAAATTGACTAACAATTGAACTACAACATCGGCAAAGCTATATTACAACGATATATGGCCGTATACCTACAGACGAAAGAGATACATCAGAAAAGGGAGGTCGCAAACTTAATCTCGTAAAATGGTTCTTTGAAACGAGCTGTCGACTATTCAAGGAGTAGCACGGAATAGTGTGAAAATGTAAAAAAAACGTAAAAAATGAACCCCTCTGAAATCCCGGCTGAATCCAACGGCGGAATGAAAATTGGATTTGCCTCTGATTGGATTTTTATTTACTTAAGACAAGAAAAATTCTCTCCCCCAGACGACGTCCTTATAAATGATTTAAGAGATGTCAGGTCTCTGATTAACGAGTGAATCTTGTATTGTTTCGATGTGTTATAGAAAATGTAGTTTGAATTGCATTTGCGAATTTGAACATTCTTTTGTATGTAAATAGTTCTAGTCTGCTCGCGATATTACTTACTAATAACTAATTAAGGAATTTGAGTATTAATTTTAATGCTACTGTATTTTGGCTGTAAATGGGGTTAGGTTACCTGTTTGTGACACATCTTGGTAATCAACGAATAGGACAGTTAATGAATAGGTATCCTTATTTTTGATATAATGTAATATGACAATAAATAATAGCATTCTCACAAATCACACTACAATCTCAAACTAAGTCTTTGAATCTTTGAATTTACCTTGCGGGGAATCGAACCCAGATCCCTTTGAAAGACATTCCGGAAAGTTAACCACCGTCCTATATTTGTCGTTAACTAAATATAAGAGTATTACTCAAAACAATTAGATGCACTTACATATCACATTCAAATCCCCTGGCATATACTTAAGTAGGTAACTCAAGTTAAACCCTTGTGATGTATACCTAAGTTTAAGTAAAGCTAGTCCCCGTGTGACTATAGTAAAAGTTACTTAGCCCCATTCAAGTTTCAGTCCAGCGTCAGTGCAAGTCGGGCACTTCAAATTCAATAAGTAAAACTTGATCGTATGTTCTAGAATGTGAAATAATGTTAGGTAGGATATTTTGTTGTTACTGCATTGGGGATTTGGGTTAGAATTTTTATAAAAATCATCATTTTAATCCACTTTCAGTTAACTTAGCTGTCTTAGAGAGACATTGAATCCAATCTAATCCAATCCAATCCCATTTGAAATCAGGAAGAGGTATTTCAATAAAGGTGCCATGCCTACATAACACACACTCGTACTTTGTTCAATTAGCTACCAAACTTGACGTATTTTAAATGGGGACTTGAGACCTAGTGCTTTCATACTCCTTCATGGCCCGTAACTGCGTTCATAGACTTACTATTTTAAGAGCAAGGTTAAATTTTCTTGTAGTGACTACTTGTAGACTTCCAGTTAGATATCTATGCCTTATAGTAAGAGATCTATCTTATTTATGACTTCAAATAGACACCATTAGATGAAAAGTTTCTATGCCTATTTAATTAATAATAATAAAAAGAAATCAAAACAAAAACAGCTCATAAACAACAACGATATACCTTTTTCTAGCACAAACTTTTAATTGGTATTCACTTAAAATCAACAGAAAATTTGACCTACATTTTATTAAACCAAAAGGCTGGTAAAAGTTAACAAACGGCTCCCGAGCTAATGGAAGTGGTGACAAAGTTGGCAAAAAATCCCTAAATAATCGCCAGGGAGTTGTATCAATATCAACAGATTAGCCGTGTCTCTGTGTTGAGCCGGCGATGTCAAAAGAGCGGAAAATCCGTAAGGTGATATCACAGTGACGAGCGATAGCGGAAATAATGTTATTTATACTTTAAAAAATTAAGCAAAAAAATTGGTGGAAATCAAATGTCAAGTTGAACGTGTTAAAGAACAAAATAAAAGTGTAGTGTTACTTACATATTTAAAGGTATAAACAAACAATGTGGTATACACGAAACTAAGTTATAATTATAGTGAAAAGAAATGAAATTGTTATAAAAATTCTCCAAAAAGGTCTGTTATTAATTTTGAATGCCACAAATTTTAGTACTCAAACATAACTATGAAATTATTCAGATGCACATGAACAATTATTGTGAAGTGGTTAAAAATATTTATTGATACAAAAATTAAACGACATAGTTACTTAATCAACAAATAAAACCGCTATCGCTCCATTACTATATACTGAAGCAAAACGCGGCGCCGAGCAAAATTGTTGAAAAATTTCCAGAGGAGTTTCAAAAGGAACTCTATGAATACATTCGGCAAGCGTTGGCATGAATATAGAATGAATAAAAATGAATAAAACGACGAGGGTGGTTAATCATCGACTTGAATATTATTTCTGCTTGCGGGTTAAGTAAAGGTTTGTTTTTCTTATCCTGAGCTTTTGAAAATGATTTTTTATACTGCGATTATATTAGCTAAAGATATTTTATTTTTAACATTTACAAACATGTATTTTGTTTTTAGCTATTGTTTGCTTATTTGGTGATTCAATAATTGTCGGAATTCAGAAAAAAATATTGTCCTAACATTTTTACTCCAAAAGAACAAAATAGTTTTACCTAAAATAAGTACTTAGTATTCAACTTTCATTTATTCATCATTTTATTACTTTGAAGACTTGCGATTCGTTTTAATGGTATAAGATGTCGAAAACTGGAGCGATCACCCTACTCGCTGAGTGCCTTCAACTCTGAAGTTAGATAAATAGGCAATAAACACACCAAACCCTCAAACGATACATCACGGGTACCTCTTCATCATCCTTTAAACTTACTGCGAAGAAACCGATCCATCATAATATGGAACACAGTTTTCGCATTAATGTTTCAAAACTAGCGTATGCTCCTGGCTTTATTAATGTTTTAGAATTTATATTCTAACATTCTGTATATATTTGCATTTACTTGCGCAAAAAATAGTCAGTGAATTAAATAAATCCTTAGTCTAGAAATCGGCTCTGTCCCTACATAATTCAGGTATTATTAATGGTGCCATTTCGTAGATTGCGACTGACAACAGAAACTGGTGACCATCTGCAATGACAGTGCGGTTGTCTCGCGCAATAAGAACAGCAAGCTGTATATGGGAAACAGCTATTGTCAGTCGCACAGTCGTGTGCCTTGTTCTGTCGAATCGTACCTTAACAGTAAAAAATAATCCCACCAACGTGTTAATAAATAAGCTTAGAATAACCAACTAACAGTCCCGCCTTAGTCCAACTCGAAGTTTGTTACGATGTCCATGGGCGGCAGGGGTTGGTCGCACTGTCAGCTTGTTTGCTCTCATAAAACCGTAAAAAAAATGAAATTAAAATAATGATTTACGTTTGTTTGAGTATCTGTCTGTCTGTTACATATGTAAAGGTATTAACGTGATCGAAGAAGTTCGTAGCTATACATTGATTTTATACTCTATGGTTTCAAAAAAACAAAATTAAATTTCTTTAAGATTTTTAATACTTATTTCTAAAAATAATTTATTTATATACAAACAAACACACCTCCCTACGGTTATAACGACATTATATGTACAGTGGTGGACAACTAATTAAAGACACCTTCTGTTTTGACACATGCAACATAATAACAGTGTTATCAAAGGTAGAAATATGTATTGATCGGGGTATTTTTTGTCAATAACTAATACACTGACACCATATCTATAAAATGAAGACCATAAATACCTGCATTTAGTAACATTTATAATTTTATTCGGTATTTAAATGAACCACCAACATTTTTACTACACTGATTGCTGGACATTTAATTAAAGACAGTTAATGAGTCATGCTGCTAACTTGTAATATGATAAAAGTAGCACCCATAATTATCAAATTTTGTCACGAATTTTTATGAAATACTAATGTAAATAAAAAAATTGAAATGTTTACATCATTTTAATGTCATTTTGATAGTTTTCCACGACCGCCTATATTCAAAAAAACATGAGTTGCAGTTCCTCCACTAGGAAGGTTCTTCTGATATTTCATAAGGAAGGTTGGTCATATTAAACCATTTGAGATGTTGTAAAGATATTGTAGTTTATGCTAATAAGGATTTCAAGACATTAAATACAAAGAAAATAATACTTATGACACCTAGACTATGAAAAACTACATTACGCGATGGTTCAAGAATGACTTTGTTAGCTGGACACCAACCATTTGTGTTTAAACTTGATGAAGGAGAGCCAAGAGATGTGTCCGCAAGAACAATCAGAATGCGAATATGTAAGAAAAACTTGGTTGAAAAAATATCTCGTAGGATTCCAGATTTAAGGAACTCCAAATATCAATGTTAAATTAGAGTATGCCAATATTGTGAACTTAATACTAAACGCGAGTTGAAATATTTTCTTTTTTTATGTAAAATAAAAGTTATTATGATAAATACTGATGTAAAACAATATGTACGAGTGCCTTAAGAAGGAAATTGTCCCAATGTAGAAGAAGAAAATAATTTTTCACGAAGATTGAAGATATTAAAGTTAACGGCTACATTTCCTGACATGGTGTGATCATAAGCATGACCTATAAAAACAAATTTAAGACGGAAAGGGTAGATTCTGATACCAAAATATTTTAGAAAAATTTAAGGCAGTTCAAACTGAGCAAAGTTTGCTGGTGATTTGGATTTTGCAATAGCACAATCACTCCAAAAGCACCACTAAGTGGTTAAATATTTTCAATGAGGACATTAAGTAACGATATTTAAATAGTCCTCGTACAGTCCTGGTGGACCCTATAACAAATTTATGGTAAAAGGTGAAAAATATGCAGGCAACTTACTAAAAACTAACATTAATTAATTCTATATTAAAGATTTTAAAGAAAAGTGGGATTAAATTCTCATATCGTCTTTTAACTACTTGATCCCTTCAATACCAAATCAATCTCGGGCTATTATTGCCCACGTAAATGCGACAAAATATTGATAACATAGCTTCAAAATGTTCAAAATAGATTTAAGATTTATTATAATAAGCATAAATTTATCACTTATAATATTTGTTTTTTTTTTCAGTCACTTTCTTAAAGTGTCTTTAATTAGTTGTCCATACATTTGTTCAAAGAATACCGATTGGAATTCGATTAAAATACCCAAAAAGATATAAAAACTAATTTAAGACACAAATAATTTGATTTCATCATGAAACAATGACTGTATGAATAATTTCAATATTGTTACAAGTTCCTATTTTATTTAAATTTTGAAATATACGATCTGAAAATCTGTTGACCAAATACTCCCTGAAGTGTCTTTAATTAGTTGTCCACAACTGTATATAGAAAATATTATGATATTCCCCGCTGCGTCGCCGATAAGAATTTCATTATGTTCAGCGAAATTTTATTTGCCGCTCTTCGATTCCCGCTGATTTAAATACAGCTACACATTCAATGGAAATATTAATTTTATTTTATAAACAGACTTTTAATGAATGATTGCGAGTGAACGAACGAATGAATGGTTAAAAGATTGTTACACTTTCAATAGTTTTTTTAATTATTTTTAATAACAGTAAAAACGATATTGACAAAATTATTTATAGTTCTGTTGAAATTTATTATGCTATAGGTCTGCCTAAGAAACTCATACATACATACTAACATACATACATAATACATACATAAAAACGTTCGAAAAACATTACTTTTCTTCTGGGGCAGCAAGTAAGAAAACTCCAGTTTTTTCTTACCATAATTTTATTTCTTTCCAAAATTAATAACGTAAGAAAATAAAAGTAAAGTTACTCCCACAATAAACAAGCAGGTTCTCAATCATGTCTGTGTGTACACATCTCATGAATACATTTGGTTAATGTAACGGCGAATGAAAAACTGGATGAATTCAAGTCGAGCAAATTGAATAGAATCGGGAGAACAGTTGTTTGAATTAAAAAAAATCCGCGCTCTAGCGGTGAATATTTGAAGTTTCATTCATTAGAAATGTTTCTGCAGTTTTTAAATTAAGTTTATTTTACAAGTTACATGAGAACAGGATTTAATAATTAAGGTTGTATGGCAATAAATACATAATTCTAGATGCTCGTGGAACACTCACATCGACGCACACACACAAAAAGACTGAATAAAAGAAAATAAACTCATAATTAAAATGTATGCGTCGCTATTAGACCCGAAATACTAAAGCGTCATTCTTGCATGGTAACTATTCTACTACCTACTGGTTATTAAGTAACCGGTCTACCGAAGCGAAGCGATTGTGGTCGATAAATATAAGTTTGTCAACTTACATAGCTTTACCTATTTCTAAGCGCAGCTAGTATAAAGGTATCTGTAAAATTACATTTAGAATTATTTACGAGTAGCAGACTTTTTGCCTGCAAAATAACCTTAGCAACGAGTCTTGATAATAATAAACCAAACCAAAAAATATATAAACCAAAAAATATATAAACTCAATCTTTGGAACAAAAAAGCTTAGTAGAAAAGAACATAACGTTAATCACAAATGATAACGTTTCTCGGGACTTTGCTTCTAAGACCGTGTTCTTTTTTTTTACCTCATTTTTTTGTTCCGAACGTCCATAAGGTAAGGTAGGGTAAGACTAACACTGTCTATTATCTCGATATGCACTTGAAGAAACGACATGTGTGTGTTTTAGCCGAGAACATTTACATTTGTTCTATCTTACAGACTGGAAGAATTTCGTATTTAAGCTATACGTACCGAGATAATAGACA
Organism: Lerema accius; assembly: GCA_001278395.1. Lineage (NCBI taxonomy): Eukaryota > Metazoa > Arthropoda > Insecta > Lepidoptera > Hesperiidae > Lerema > Lerema accius. The sequence goes on along the minus strand of LGAG01000633.1, from coordinate 724,431 downwards.
GTGTTAGTCTTGCCCCGTGTGTTAGTCTTACCTCACCTTACCTTATACATTTTTTGGTCTGAGATCATACCTATATACAAGATATAGGTACATACTTATCAAAAAGTATCAAGATGACTCGGTCTTCGTACAGAATAAGGACGCATAGGCGGGCCACGAGACGAGATGAAAAATCACAGATGACTTTTTTGCACGACTCACCACTCCGGGGAAAGGTGTAATTACGGAGAAAAGTGTCTTGTTTAGATTTTTTCTCTCATATTTTTTACTAAAATGTAGAAGTTGAATTTTCTGTATATTTAAAAGTAACTAGTATATTGGATAGGTAGATATACCTATCTGTTACAAGTACTTATTTTGAAAATTGAATGAAATTCATATGATTTTTTTAATAACATATTAGAAATTTCTTTTTAATTTATGTATTTTAAGTCCAGTTACGAATTAAAATTTTATTTCTTATTAATTTCGCTATTGTAATAGTTTTCTTTGACTAGTGTTTTATTTTCTTACTTTAATATTTTTGTCATTTTCAGTCTCCTAATTATTCATTCCCTTAGTACTAGTTCAGACAGCGGAAACCGCGCGGATCCTCTTAACATTAGGGCATATTAATTTGTTCACACTTGTCCGCGCGGATTGTTAATCCGAATGTAGAACCACGCGGATTGCATCCGCGCGGATACCGCTGTGTCGGAACTAGTAGTTATATTGTAAAGGACAAACCATTTTTGTACACGACAGTACCTTTAATGTAACGAAATGGAATAAGATAGCTCGATGCGGTGATTGGAAGCATTCTTCTTTATTACAGCGACATCGTCCGTACTTCGTACTCGTACACTTACTGCTAATGTTAATACGCTTTGACAATATCTGGATATTGTTCGTATATTTAACGTCTGATTATGAAGATTTGTTGGACTGACGGGATTCTTCTTCTCTTTTCTTCCTTGTGTTTTCTTTTATATTTCAGTCTGTCTTGGTCGTACTTATGGGGTGTTCAAGTATTACGTTTAGGGAGGGAGAGTGCAGGTACAGTAAGACGTTATGGCATGGGGGAGGAAGAATCAAGTCCTCATAATTTAAGTAATACTTGAGCGCTCCCTAATGTCTGTATAACGCTGACTGCTACCAATAATTAGGATATCAGCTTGTTTATCTCGTTTTTTTTAAGAAAAATTTGATACCAATAATATTATAATACTTAAGAAAGTGCCGAAAACTGACTAGTATTTGTTAGTCTTTTAGTTTTGAAGAAAATTTTAGACTGTCAGATCATATATGATGATACTCGTAGATTTGTATCTTTTAAAACGTCGGCTACAAAAAAGTTTTGAATATTTTGTTGCGAACCAAAAATTCTGAACTGGTTTTTCAATACTGCAATCGAGAATTCTTAAAAACCTTATCGTAATATAAAACGTCGGTTCGTTTCAATAAATTCAACAGTTATAAATTTAAAAACCAAAACAAACATTTTATTCACTTCAAATTAACGTTCACCGAGCGATTTAATTTACTAACAGAAAATGAATTTTAGTTATCATTTATTTAGTCTATAAAATCGAAACGAACCAGACAGGACAATCGCTGGTCAAGAGTCTCTAAATCCTCCAATATCCCTCCAAATACTTCACGTCCACTCGCCTTGGGATTTTTCCCGCAATAAAACAATCTCGCCTCGAGAGTAGCTTCGCAAGTCAGCCGCATGCGGCGCTACTGTGCGCTTCAAACTTGAATGAGAATACATTGCTACTTGACTGTACCGCGGTAGTGACACAAACCTTTAATAGAGGTTGAAACAGAAAAATTACAGTAGCTGAATTAATTTTTATATCAGCACTAGGTGTGGTATATATGAATATATAAATTTTAAGACATTGATTAAAAGACTTCACTCTTAGTATCCCCAAAATACAAAGACATCAAAGACTTCCAAAACTTCGATGATGATTTCAAAAATCTTTTTCCTAGTACAAAATGGGAGCTGGCAAATCTTCAAAAAATTAAACATTAAAACTACCAGACATAACTCGTTTGTTCTTACGTCTCTTTTAAAAACAAACAAAATCAAGTTCGAAAGAGATGCGGCTCACTATATGCGTATATAGTAGGAACCTTAATTTCAGTTACAATCTATAAAATGTATACTAATATTCAATCAAAATACTGTAACCAAATAACTCAATGTTCAGAAACTGACCCCAGAGCATTGAGGTGAATTTTTCTGGTCTGTTTCTGACAATAAAATAAATTAACTGACATATCGCACTTGACTGAAGAGCAGTAACTCTACCATTCAGCCACATACGGTGCCAATGAGAATCACTTCAAATGAAGATATATGACCACTCGACACAAGTCGGTGTTCGCTCTGCTTTAAAGAACTCTGCAATTATATCTATATTGTGCTATCTGTTTTCGTTTTCACGCCCATTTTTTGCAATTGTTTGAGTATTTGAGGGTAGATGGAAACGAAATTTAAACTAATATACGTTACATCCTACAGGGGTTAGAGAACATTGGCTAGCCTAACTAAAGTGGTCTGTGTTACAAAATAAAGTTATCAAACGAAACGCGTTTAAGGTCACTATGTTTAAATAACCAATCAAATTCTAAAGTAGTATTTTAATGACAACTATACTTTGGTGACCAATGACACTTGAGACCACTTTTGATTGGAGTAATTTATTGTTTTTAAGTTCAAAAATGCTCATAGCCAAAAAAGTTACATAGACCACTTTATTTCCAGGATAGCTATTTGTAGTCACAATTTGACCAACATTCTGTTTGCCCGGATTAGGATCGATAAGGAATAAGTTTCAACGAAATACAAGTATCCACTTACGAGTAGGTTGAAAAGATTAATGTAACGTCTTTGCCTTGTTAAACTTTATAAAAAACGTGATAGCTTTCACTAAGTTCAGACCGATAGAGTTTGCAGATTTCTATGATAAATGTTTTATCACAAAGATTGGCCCATGAGTCATTAAAATTACGTTAGTTTCTTATAAGTTTCATATTAGTTTTATCAGCCTTAGATAACAATGATAAAACTTGAAAACGAGATATCATTAATTATGTTATTAACCAAAGGCCTTTCAAAATTCTTACAATAGACTCTTGTGATAGTTGAAAATGAAGTTTGAATTTTATCACTCACAGCATGATAGTTATTTTTAACCGACTTCAAAAAAGGAGGAGGTTCTCAATTCGACTGTATTTTTTTTTTTAGATCTAGGTATTTTGGAATAATTGGATAATCTTATTTTTTAAAGCATCTATAATTTTGGACCATCTTAATTTAATTACGGATATCATATGTTAACATCTCGTATTCAGTCACCGTATACTCACATTTCGCCCTTTAATCCTACTTGACATTTGTTACGATGCCCATATTATGATGAAATTTTTTATTTTATTAATTTGTTCATATCTTCGTTTGATTAAAAAATCCTGGTAAACAAAAATATTTAGCCGTAAAAAGTCCGTTTTCTCCAATCATACCTCTAGTTCGTAGAACATCAAAATAAAAATAAATTATTGCGCAACGCGAGCACAAAGCCGGCCTTTTGCTTATTAAGTTTAATTTTTAATATTCGCGCTCAACTCGCGTAAAATTGCAATCTACCGCCGAAATGGACGTGAAAGCATATAACGTTTTGCTTTCCTTTCACCCACTTACAATTGTTTGCGTACGTAGGTGCACAAGTGAAACGGGAAGGTCGAACGATACAATAGAACTGTTAGAGTTGAATTTAAGAATTTATTTTATTTTTATTTTTAATACACGCTAACGCTATACAGCTATTGGTACGCTTATATCCCCACGGTAAGATTTCGTCGTTCGGCATCGAACCCAAGACCTTTTTATAGGCTATCCAACATGGCAACCATTGCGCCATACACCATGCATACATCAAAAACAAAGCAACGCTAATTAAATTCTTAAAATCAGCAACTTGCAATATTCATCAAAACTATTTTTGTAGTTTTCTGTGACTTAATTACTTACATAAATAGGTTATATTTATGAAGGTTAAGTAATAGCATGATTACTAAGTAAATAAATAATTACACGCCACAAAAAATAGACTAAATTAAAAAATAATAATTACAAAATCTTCTTCGTATTAAGTGTATCGTTAAGTCAAACAAAGGCCATTAAGTCTTTGAAGCATTCGCACTATGCCTCCGGTACTCTTGTTTATTCACTTAAAAATCCATTACACGCAAAAAGAGAAGGTGATAATGAAAAACACCTTCTATACAAAACCTCCTAAACTTTGGAAAATCGAAAAGCAACTTACTTCTCGAATCACAGAGTTCAAATTCCCTTGTATACGCCTTTAGTGTCTTTTAGCGCATTTTAAAACGGGCTAGTTGGTTGTCAGAATCAATTCTTGGAGCCATTTCTCAATAAGTTGTGCGGTACGAAGCATGCATCGGGGCTTTTAAACTGACACGTATCGTGCCGAAGACGAAATATGGAGGCAAAGTTCAGTATTCGTTTGACATTTAAAACATGCCCCTTGTTCAGCTCGTACTTTATAGAATAGGACATTTTGTGAGTGACATACACTTACTTGGTAGACTTAAGGACGGAATTTTTTTAAGAGTCCTATAACTTCCACAGACCTCTTTCTAGTAGAAACTACTAATATTCTTGTTAACACTTATTACTAACAAGACCCACTAACAAATCCTTCTACAGTGTTATTCGAGGTTTTTATTTTAATTACTTGTTCATATAAGTTCACATTATGAATTCCATACAGAAACTTAAAACTATGAAAAATATATACAAAGGTACTACCTACTGCTTATTTTAATAGAAATTTCTTCTAGCAATCTAGCAGAGGATGATGTTTTAATTTTAACTACCTACCTACTTAAAAATGTTATATTTTGCGGATCCTACCGCGAAAATTAGTACCTACTCTTAATGCGATTTTTGGTAAGATGAAACTAAGTATAATCCTCAAAAGTCAACTATGTGATGATGAATCACCAAATCACCATACAGACTATAAAACAAAGGACTGGAGGGGAACTCGTAATCCCTGTAATTACAATCGCAGTAATAAAGTAGGGTCAGCGTGTCCGCTAGTCTTGTCCTGTAAGGGCGTATCCGGAACGCCTATGAAGATAAATTATGCCCTTATTCGGAGATTTATAGAATCCGACCCATATTATTTTGGATATTGGTTTTGGTTTTATTGTACAATCTTACTTTATATATTATTAGATACACTAAAATTCGTTATTGTAAAAACAGAAGGATTTTGTAGTTGCAGCTATATGATAAAGATTTATTTACTTCTGTTAACATGATAGTACGAGTATTACAAGTGTGTTGTATTATATAACTAGTGGATCCGCCCTCGCTTTGCTTCGGTGTATGTTTTTTCAATATGACTGACCACGTCAACTGTCAGTCACGTCAGAGAAGTCCCATACAAATTTTACATTTTAATAACTTTTGATAGAGTGGACCGATTTAAATATAAAATAAAGCCTTAATACGCCCCGAATTCAGGTTTATTTATGTATTTCATCCATTTATACGTGATGCTCTTTCAAACACACAGACAAACAGAGCCAACCCCAACTTTCAATTTTATTATAATTAGGTATAGGAATTTGTGTGTTCATACCAAATCCTTATATCCTCAGATTAATATGAGTAAAGCCGAAAATGGGCTAGGGGGTAACATCGGGATACCCCGTCCCCTTTCAAAAAGCTGGAAGTATGTTAGTTTGTTTTCTTTCTTGACATTTCGTAGTAATTCATAACTACGTGGTCATCAAAGAAGCGAAGTAAATTCACTTATAAAACAGAAAAATTACCAATGTAATTTAATTTACCATGAAACGGCAAAACGAGTTTAAAAACAGTAAAAAAATATTTATTTTTCACTTTATCGAGTAGCACGGGTGAACCTTTGGTTTTTATGAGCAAACGCATAAAGTAAAAGGTGTGTGGTAAGTTACGGTCTTACGACTGCTCGTCTTGCCTTCATAGCTCAAACACTTAATAAGTGACATATTATACAACGATCATCACCCTCAATATGTTATAAAAAATATTTTTTATAACGGCAAGCTCAACCCCCAAAAAACATTTCGGCAGTTGGGTTTTTTACTTTTCTATTAATTAACCCTTATCTAAGTTAATAATTAAATAACAATTTTATACATTACGAGTCCGAAATAAAGACCTCCGGAAATAAAGGTCTTCACACATTTTAATGATTCCAAATTTCGTAAAACAAAATGAAAAATTTTTCATAATTTGTATCTTTACAAGTATGTATTACAAACATATTGATTACTTTTATGTTTACAATCCTATTCAAGGAGGACATTGTATGTATTTTTGTGATATTTCTTTGAAGTCATAGTTATCTAATCTTGAGTTCAGTTCAGTAGGGATCACTTGTATCCGTACGGACTAGATAACTCCCCTTACGACAAAGAATCGGCTGGTTTTCCGGTAATTTCAGGGCTGAAAGGGCTTTTTACGACGTAAGATCTTCGGATGTAGAGATACGCGTTTCTGACGTCATTTTTCGTTTCTTTTTATTTTATTTATAGAAAAATGTTTTACAGAATGTAGAAGTACGTTTTATCATTTAATAACTTATTTATAACCTATATTGTGCATTAAATATTATGACAATTCTTATAGACAAATACATAATATCTGACCGTGGTAATGTGATATTCTGACGAAATGATGCTAATATGTAAAAATGGAGGAATCTCGGAAAAACATACCGTCTAGTACTAAGGGAGGTTTCTCGAGGCGAAGCATAGGCGATTACTCGTAGATATACATACCTAACAATTGCAGCTGTAAGCACAGAATTTTCGTGATCTTATAACATTTTATTTACCAATACAATATACCTGTAAACGTATCGATAATAGTTTTTCCCATCAAATCAGCTTTGGGCTATCAATGGCGAGTGAAAGCCTTATGAATGGTAGCACAAAACGTCTGCGGTCAGCTCTGTAGGCTTTGCCGCGAAGCGAAACACGACCTTTTGCCGTAAAGTATACCGCCTTAGATATACAACCGTCATTTCTGGAAGAGGTAACACCTTATTCCTTCGATTCCTTTTTATTCTTCGTAAAAGTGGTTTAAAATGGGATTGGATTCATATGAAAAATGTAAAAGAGTGAAGTTGAAAATATAGACACTTAGTTTGAGATTTGACATTGTTATTGATTATGGAGTAATGCACGGAGTTTTGAAGAGCTATGATGGTGTCGTACATGTCTTCTTGATAGCGCTAAGAATAGATTATTTTGCTAAATTAACTATTGTCTAGACTAATAATATTATAAAGCTAAAGAACTTGTTTGTTTGTTTGTTTGAACGCGCGAATCTCAGGAACTTCTGGACCGATTTGAAAAATTCTTTTAGTGTAAGATAGTCCATTTATCGAGCAAGACTATAGGCTATATAACATCTCGCTAATATGAATAGGTGAGGAAGCAATAAAAAATATTGGGAACCGGTAAAATTACATGGGCGGAGCTGCGGACGAGTACTAATTCATAATATTGATTCATATAGATCCTATTAGATCCTAGGTATTTAAATCTGTTGAAACATTCACATCATGTGATAGGTAGGTGAGTTTTACTCAAATATTTTTAAGGATATTTCACATCTAGTTTTTGGAGATCCCGGGCCTCTTTCCCCCGGAGATTGAATAAAGCTCGAGTAGACTCGACTTCGGATTTATGAGGATTCCCTCCGACACTGCACTCTGTCCTGATTGCCAGTTTATTTTGTGTCAAAGTGCGTGAGCTTTGCCAAAAAATTAATGGCTTCCGTCTCACGCAGTGATTTTGTTTCACTTTACGCCGCGGGAATGGATGTTTTAGATAGAATGTTACGTTTTTGGGTGTATCTTCAGTTTTTACCCAATTATATGTGAAGGTTAGGAACAAAATGGGTGTAACACCCTCTTTATAAAGTTGAAGGGTTACATTTTTGACTCAGTTTTAAAAACAATGTACGAATGAGTTTGAAATTTGGCAACTTTAAACTTTACAGATAAGAAAAGCAGAAAGAAAAAATCATTTATAATGTATATTAGATTCTTTATTGCTTGGGACCATTAATATTTATATTTTTAGTATTTCTTGTTATAGCAGCAACGGAAATACGTAATTTGTGAAAATTTCAGCTTTCTAGCTATCACAGTTTATGAAATACAGCTTGGTGACAGACAGACAGCGGAGGCGTATAGGATCCTGTTTTTACCTTTTAACTAACTTTTAAGTACAGAAACCTAAAAATCAGCAATATTTCTTACATAAAATTATAAGCACATCCAGTAGGGTGTAGTCCATTACTTTAAAAGCCAGTAACTCACATAAATGTCTCGGAAGGTGGAACAGGAAAGCATAGGAACTTTCACCCCAGTTTTATTTTATGAGTTCAATAAAACGTCCAGGCTGTCTACGAGTTTGTCGCAAATAGACGGCTGTCGCTAACTTTTATATAGTTCTTTCGAGTACTAGATTTGAACTACCTACTAGCTAGTTATTGACTTTGGAAGTCACTGCGTTTTTTACCTGTGCAAGGCAGGTAATGTTTTTCGAGCGTAATGAAGCTGATAATGACTTGAATGAATGAATTTGTCTCCAATCTAATTACACAGGCAATGTATTTTAAAATATCCTCCCAATTTATAACATCCGAGTTTTTTGTTTTTCTATTTGGACTACGCTGTCCAAGGGAAAATAAACGTCACAATCATTTTTGAGAGCTTTATGGAGAACTCTTAGGTATGCATTCCTTACGATGTTTTCGTTCACCGAAGCAAGTTACAATTGGCTTATAATAGGTACGCACGAGACTTTTTTGAATGTTCAAGCTACTAAGCTGTCGCTGCTAAATTGTCTCAATTCCAGTTAATTTAAAGTAAACGGGGAAATGCTGCTAGCGTTCTTGGTACAATGTCTAATTTAGATTGTTTAGATAATAATATGTTTTTTTTGTAATTATAGTTTAGGATTCTTTTTAAGTTAGGATTAGTATCTTGAGAGAAAAAAAAGTAATCATTGTTTATTAAAAGTTGTTTAATTTTAGAATGATTACAAAACCTAAACTTACTCATTTATCTCCGCAAAGGTTGCAAAATACAGTTAACTTTCACAGTTAATTGAATCAGAACCAACGCGAAACCGACAGTTAAACCATACGTTAAACGAGGCGGTCGTCTAAATTTTATTCACTTGGGTTTAGTTGCTATAAAACGTTTAGTTCACGTCGCGTATGTCAGCGGGTTACTGTAGAGTTTGCAATCTCCGCCGCTAGATGGCGACACAACACTATAAACTGTTTTATGACCGTCCGTGAGACAATTTTCAATTGGAACCTAGTAATATTTAGTCGTTTCGTTCGAGTCTAGTTATTTACTCAATTTAATTTTATTTATAGTGAGGATATGACAAGAAAACTAGGTAGTAAGTACTCATTAATTAGGCACGTAGGTACCTATCAACTACTATCTATTATTCAAATATTGTTCGCACCTTTGGATTTTATCATCGGCGTAAATATTACTTGCGTTAATACTGCAATAGGATAATTAAAAACTAGATACTAGGTATGTACTGAGGTCAGAAAAAAGACAACAAAACATCGTAAAAAATTTAAATTTCGTGATATTTTTAATTTATGGACCATAGATGAAAGTTACGGACGAATTAAAAAATATTTTAATAAATGTCATTTTAATCTAATAGGTAAGTACAAAAGATATCAAACAACCACAATAAGCAGAGCTAATAAAGTCCCCGTGTGCAGAGAATTGTGTTTGAAGGAAATTGAATGTGGAATGCGGGTAGAATGCAAACCAACACCTCGCTTACCTTTCACTACTATGGTTGCTAACTCGATTGCCTCTCGACTACAAATCGAAAATGTTTAATTACCCGGCTGTTTTAATCATTATGTATGTATTATGTATGTATATGTCTAGTGATTTTCGCTTAATATGAACAATTATTAAAAAAAAAAATCTTTTTTTAACATAGGGAACGTTCAAGTATTAAAACATTTTTGACTCCCTCGACCCCCTAAGTAACGCGCCATTAAACGTTACGTAACACCCAATTTTACCTAAAAAATAACCTAATGTAATAAATGTACTTTTACCTAAAAATGTTGTCAATTTCCCGACTTAGAAGAATTATACTCCCTCGTTTTTTTATAATAAAAAAACAATGTTACGTAACACGTTATTCAATCACCCTCCCCCGTTACGTAACGTATCATAACATTTTACAAGAAAATTGCGTTACATAATACTTAAATGAACGCATAGCTCTAACGCATACCTATATCAAAAATTCCATGACATACTGATATGACACCTTGTTGTAATCGTTGATGTGCGGGGGAGTTTCTTTCGCCTTTTTTCTCCTCCATATTAAAGCACCTTTACGAAATGGGGGTAGATTCAAAAAAAAAATTTTTGACGTGCATAAGTGTATCATTGATACCTACATGAATAAATGATTTTTGAAAGTAGGTACTTAACGACGCATAGTAGATTCATAGTAGGAGCTTCAAGCGAGTTAGTTCTAAAGTGGATGAACATTGTTTACGCCCCTTAGTGTGCATTGCATCAGGAATATGCGCAATCTAATCTTAGTACAGTGGTTATAATACGAGTTGGTCATTGGATACTGGTCTAAAAGATGCAATCTTATTATTACGTTATTTAACATATATTATTATTTTCAAAACGTATCTTTATTTATGCAGGCAATGAATGAACTCAAATTACTAGGTAAATATGTGATTATCAAATAAACCAGGTAACGAGTCACATTTTTTACGTAATAGAAAGAGCAAACAAGCTCGCAGCGCCACAAATAAATGTCACCCATTTTAAATATTATAAAAACGTCTCGCAATAAATGAAAAATACTAGATAGTTAATAATAAATTCTATGACCCTTGCAGGTTAAAAAGTACAGTTTTAAACTTAGTATCTTAATTTAACTGCAAGTTCCTAAGAAAGCGAAACTGTTTCTAACTCAACAGGCCCAGAAAAGGCTGAAATAACCCTCATAACTATTCGACTAAAATAATAAAACACACACGTGGTTTAACCTGACCTGTGACGCAACCTCCCCTTCTTATAAAGTTGGTCGTAAAATATAAGGCAATCGTATTGACGTCGAGTTTTTATTTCACACATTATAAGAGCTATTTGCCGCTGGGCGCGTCGTCGGCTGTGGTCATGGTGATAGCGGAGAGCGAGTAACGGATACGATATACGAATACAATAATGTACGGATATTGCGGAGACGAATTCATTATTAATTGATTTTGAATAGGAGGAAGAATGGGAAGCATTTTTAACATTCTTTTTGGACTAACATAGACAATAGAACTATAAAAGTTATATTGCATTTTTTCATTTTTGACCTAAATGCAAAAGCATTAAATGACAGTGCGTGAGTCTCAGCGAAATAGTCTATATATTATGTTAATGGCAGTAGACGTGATGGATATACGATAAAACTAATCGAATTGAATTGCAGTTAAATGACAAGCTTTTGACTATATTTAAATAAATAAATGATTAATAGATTAATCAATGACTCAATATTCTTGCCCCATCGCTTCCGCCCCGCTGTCCACTATCATTGTAAACGCGACCTAATGTCCGGTTTTACGATCGGACCGATATGGCGTATTTTATCGACATTTTAGTGTCGTCAACGATGCGCGTGACATGACAAAGATGGAAACTGGTAGTTTTATTAGTAGAAAATTGTGACCTTTTCACGAGTAGAAGTTTGAAAGAAATGTAAAAGAGTACCTATTGTATAACCCACAGAGCAATGAATGTATCTGTTACAAGTTCTTTCTTCCGTGGTATAACCCTGCTATTTTAAGATGACAATGAAACGTGACGCAATGGAACGGGACGAGGACTCTTCAAACTAGCGAAGTTAGCTTTTGTTTCAGTTGTCTCGTTGGAAGTTGAGGAAAAATAAAAGTTCATACCTTTATTTTAAGTTTTCATTTATTGAAGTTAAAGTTATTAGCAGACTTCGGAGACGTGTAACATGTAACGCAAGATATAAGAAAAGAGGGTAGAGTGACAAATAAAGAAAGAGATCCAATGAGTGAAGGGAATAAAATTGTACGCGCAATACATTTTAAAATTTCTTTAGTATTTTTAAGTACCTAATATGTGTGTGTGTGTGTGTGTGTGATAATAAGTCTGTCTAATTAGTAGACCCATTTAGCTATTTTCTAAAGTTAAGATATCAGCTCTACCTCGAATCAAACGCGATAGATTACCTTATACAACTATTCTTTCACTACTACAGTACAAAATACACGAAGCAAATTGTTATCTTCGAATTAGAATGTAGGCAATGTTTGTTTTGTGGCTTTGGATGTATATAATGCTCTTCGATTTATGTCCGACATCGTATCCGACGAGTTAACAGCACTTGACTGATGGATAACAGATTTGGTATTGATTGTATCAGTACCGTTACGGATTAATCAATACAATCATTATTGGAACGAAGATCCTTAATGAAGAACGGAAGGAACGTTTATTTTTTCTTGAGTAATGAAATAAACCTATTAAAAAAATGAT
>LGAG01000633.1:668552-711051 GCA_001278395.1 Lerema accius | reverse complement strand
GGAATGAAATCGTACGCACACTACATTTTAAAATTTCTTTAGTATCTTTAAGTAGGTAATGTGTGTGTGAATGTGTTCGAATGTTACGTCTGTCTAATTAGTAGACTCATTTAAAACATCTAAGGAACCTAAGTAGGTACTTACTAAAGTTAAGATTTCAGCTTTACTTTGGATCAAACACGAAAAATTGCCTTACACTACCAATGGTCTTTCAGTAGTGCAGCACCAAAATACACGAAGCAAATTGTTATCTTCGAATTAGAATGTAGGCGATGTTTGTGTTGTGACTTTGGATGTATACCTACCATGCTCTTCGATTTATGTCCGACATCGTATCCGACGGGTTAACAGCACTAGACTGATGGATAACAGATTTGGTATTGATTGCATCAGTATTGTTAGGTCATGAATCAATACGATTAGTATTGGAATGAAGATCCTTAATGATGAACGGAAGGAACGTTAATTTTTTCTTGAGTAATCAAATAAACCTTTTAAAATCAATGTATATTTTCATTTAGTAAAATAAATATTTTTCGATCAGTGTTAGTTTTTAAAATGGTGAGTGAAATTGACTCAGAGTATCTACCAAGTTAGCATGGTCTAAGGAGATTGGGCTGAATATTATAATGACATGCGAAAGTATTAGGCCGATTAAAGGTATTGTGCCTGCTTACTAGTGACTTAGAAGAGCGCTATTTTCCATTAGAAATAAAAACAATATATTTCCTTTCTTCGTGTAATGTAGCGTTGCACTCTTGTGCAAATAACTGGCCAGTGTGTTCAACGATAAGCCTATTAAGTAAAAAGCTGAGCGCATAAAAGACACAACTACCAATCCCAAATTCCTACGAGATATAATCTCATATCCGTCTATGAACTATGAAGCACTTACCAATATTAGGTACGTAAACCAAAATGAAAATTCATAATACCTGTCTACTACAAAATATTCATCACATTCTGAAATGGATATTTGAGGAATTTTGCCACGTTACCGGTATACGCCAGGCTTGAAAATCCGGCCTCGGGCGAAAACGATCCCACAATATGTCAATATAGACTGATCACTTTGAAGACTAAGAACAAATCCTATAAAGAATATTCTAGTATCAAACTTTTACACAAAGATACGGGATATAGCGGCTCAAAGGCCGCAGGGGATAGTAGCACTTCAAGCTCGTTTGCTACAATCATAACACAAAAAATATGGGGTCCTCTAAGCCACTTTTAACATAAAAGAAATTTGTCCAAACGTCCTTTAAAGCTGCTCTAGACTAGCACACAATAATATCGTTGAGCATTTATATTCTCGACGAATATGCGTCAATAAAGCGCAAAGATTAAAGCCAATAGTGCCTCAGGCGAGGACTGCCCTTCTTAATATCGACGCCTTATTACTGCTGGCTTCGGGAATTCTACGCAGGGATCTGTTCAGCAATATGAAAAATTACCCTCGATTTTGTAGACATGTCTACAATATTGAAGTTATAGTAAAGTTTGTATATTACTACATTTTGAAGTAGTATTGCTCGGCTCTTCAATGATACGACTACAATTGCGAACTGTGTTAAAGTGAGCTACCGTACACTACATTTTCATACAAATAAGCACCAATTTCTGTCATTGACGCGTCGTTCAAACTAAAAACCAGCCTTTAGTTAAACTAATTAAAAGCTTAACTACATTTTGACAAACAAAAATGGAAGAGCAAGACACGGCAAGTCGGCAAAAAATTCATAATATTTTTTTTATATGACTGTATGTTTAAATGTATTATGCAATTAAAACTTAGTCCTGTGATCACCTCAAATTTTCAAAACTCGAGTAATCTCGAAGTAGGTATACACAACTAAGGTAAATAAATCGAGTCTAGACTAGGACTTACGGAGTAGACTAGTCACTTCGAAATCAACTTGACCAAACTTTACTCTTCTCTACGTACTGTTACCATAGACTAAATAAAATATAGAAATGTCTGTTTAAATAGTGTCAAAATTAAACACTATTCGTAACATACAAAAAAAGTGGTAGGTATAGTAGTAGGCATAGAAATACAGAAATAGGATGTAAAAAAAAAATCTTGCCATGCATGTGTTCTTGTTACTATGCAGACGCACTGGCCGGGAATCGATCCCAAAACCCTTCGCTTGGTAGGTCAGAACGTGTATGGGTGACCGTGTGAGGCAAACTTGAGCGTGCTTCGAAGAGCACTTTAAACCTTCGATCCTGGTTGGAATTGGTTAAGCACTGTCGATGGCTATGGATGGCTTAAAAACATCCAATACTTGGGTTTGTCAGTAACCCCTCCACCAAACCGCACTGAAGCATGATGGATGCTCTAGGTATGCTCAGTATGCTCTAGGCCTCATCAGTTACGAGGAAAGACACGTGCTCAGTAGTGGGTCACTACAGGATTGTGGCCAGTATTAGGCCCCATTCTACGATAATAATAGGTCTATGGCCGCAATAACTTCGCCGCGGTATGGATTTATTTATGGGGTGTACACACTGCCCTCATAAATATCCAATCTGAAGATGGCGACCCTAGTTCCGATAGATAATAAAAGGCGCTTTCTGAGTATCTTTATATTGTTCAGTTATAAGTCCATTAGTTAATGAATTTAATAATAGAGGACTAGGTACTTACATTGTTACATTGCTGTTCTATTACCCATATAAAATTGTGTCGAGTTTTTGGATCAGTTGATATTTGAGTGACGTCACTGACAAGTTGAAACATGTTTAAAATAACGACTCATTCATTTATAACATTCAACTTACCTCAGTTACCCTTTTCTGGTATAGTATAACTGTGATGATAAGTATAGAAGTATTAAGGCAGCGAATAATATTGTCCAATATAATAGCTACTCTCGGATAGCAATGCTGTTAGTGTATTCGGTAATGAATTTCGCTAGAACGGCTGTCTTAGACTAGACAACATAGAATTTGAATAAAAATTCCATTTCACCAATTTATTTTCTCTCATAAAATTTTCCAAATGTAAACGTTTGTAAAATATGTTGTAAGTAAACTAAACACGAAGCTAACCCTTCAATGGTATGCCCGTCACAATGACTCCGTCTAACACTAAACTGCCGTGAGTATTGCAATTCGCGTCGCACGTTATCTTTAGGTAGATAAGACGTAGAATGAAATCATCAACAATTACATCAGTGGCTTTAATTAAATTATTATGTACATGATTTTAGCCCATTCACTTTAGCTGGTTACGTTCAGTATAAGGTCAGCAAAATTATTCAAATATGTCTTCTAAATACTGTTTAAAAACTATATAAAAAATTATAACTTTAAAGTACATAATTAAGTTACGTACCTAATATGATTTTCTGTATCATATCTATGTCTTAGAATTTTCAAGTTTTAATTTTTATAATATGTTTTTTAAACAGTTTTTGCGCGCTATCGAAAACTTGGACTTTTTTACTTAAAGCAGTTTAGTTCAAGTATAGAAAAAGATACCTAAAAAAATACTAAACATCATATCCACATTGCCCTAACGTTTTGTTTTTCGCCAGTCTTAACTCGGCTACTTTATTTGTTAGAGGTGAGGGTTAAAGTGAGATAGTTCACTCCCCAGTCGGCACGCAAGCCACGTACCGAACTTTTTAACTTTACTTTCGTGAAGGTTTTAGTGATTATGTTACTCTAGATGAACTTTGGAACGGGATCTGCGGGGCTCAGCTCGATGTATGCTGCGAATATAAATAACGTTGCCAGTTTTGTTTCCACGTAATTTTATTTCGCATAGTTAAAGCTGGACTTAAAGGCTGTATGTTAGCGACGACAACATTAAAATTCTTAGAGGTCAGAGGAGGTTAGGTACCTAAGGCTTGAGGGAAGTGAGGAGGGAAGGGGATCTTATCTGATGTTATTTGGAGATTTTTGGCGGCGAATATCATGTAATACGCAGAGATATCTAACGCTAGATAAATAGTAGCACAACTCAAAATTTCACTTTAGGTGTCTTTAGAGTAGGTACACGCATCCAGTTTTTGACGCGTATTCTGATAATGGTAATAACTCGATTTTAAATTATTTTGAGTTATACCTACTACTCTTTATTTCGGTGTGCGAATTATGTTTTAACAAGAAACTGAGTAAAATGTTAATATGTGTGCAATGGCAAAGACTGAAGCGACATGTTGACGTCCAAGGAAGAACGCAGGTTTCCTATAGTTACTTATATTACTTTATAACGTTGCTACTTACACCACAATATACTACAATCTAGTAATAAATCATCTACTAAAAATTTTTATCGAATCATCAAGAACATTCGAGGGAAAAGTCCTATTCCATTGTAACCACAAGGAGGCTAGCGGATAACCAACGATTCGGTTTCGTTAAGCACACATCGTACGGTTGTTTGGTTAACAAACGAACCGGAAGCGCGGACAGCGGCTAAACAACATTACGTGCGCACGGGTCACTTCCGACCCGGTTATGTTGTAAGGATACCCACTATACACAGACTTGGGTTTAGATGCTCTCTACACATATCTTTACCCGACTGCTTCAGAATAAGGGTAATGTTTTTCTAGCGTATGTATGTATGTCTATTTTGGCATGCTTTATCGCCTAAATGGCTTCACGGAATTCTTATTCAAAACAGAAACTTCAATTGAAGTCTTTTCGAGGGTTCACACGCCGCGCCATGACATACCTACTCGTATCTGGAATATAAAATATCATTGTGCCAAAAATTTAATAAACGACCTTCTACTGACGGGTAGGATCAGCAAAAAGCACTTTATCTGAACCAATTCAAAATAAATTCAATAGAGAAACTCCTTGGCCCGTGTATGTTACAATGGGAAACTAGATTAAGTTATCGGGCGATCGCTGTTTTGTGAGACATTTGGTACCGAGTCACGTGCAAAGGGTCCCAAGCTCCTATCCACCTGAAATACTGAAAAGTAAATAAAATGGATAAAGCAGGTAATGTATACGGGAGAAGTTAGCGCCTACGTGACAGAAGATAGAAGATTACTTTCATGCCATTTCTTTATTCTATTCACTTAACAAAAAGTCGTACCTAATAGGTTACAACACAATTGTACAATTACCACTGCTACATATATGTATATAGCAGTATGTATGTATGTCTATTTATATATATATATATATATATATATATATGTATATATCAGCCACCCTTCTCCATACACAAACACATATACATACCATAAAATAACCCAGTAAAAACCTTACTCGCTACAATATTATAGAGGTAATTTCGCGAATTTTCCCAATAAATTAACTTATTGCTGCGATATAATAAACGAACAGGGCTGCGCTATTAGCTAATAAAATTGAGCTGCTATGAGAGGACCGCAGTCGACGGTAATCAAATATTTGGAGCGCCTCCGGCCGCTTGTGTAGTGGATAAACAGATAACATACTCTATGAGATACTAACCGTATAGATATTGCAAAACAGAGACGTGGTTCGAGTAGGGTAGAACGTTTTAACTAAATTATATGGGTGGAAAAAACTGACTTTTCTTTGACGTATTAATTAATACCAATGATTAATATTTGTTACGGGCAAAATGTTTTGTAAATTATAATATGTTGTAATATCTCCGTCCCTTTTCTACTGATATTTATTTGAATGTCACTCCTTGAAAAAGATAATACGAGTAAAACTGAACAACTAATGACATTGTTTTCTTCACGCGTTGACCATTATACGGGTTCAGATGAAACTGACCACATAGAATGGGATATACCATATATACAGCTTCATCCCAATATTATGTTCTCCAGCTATAAATTGGAAGTTTCCTATGATTGTCACTGAGACAGATCGTTGGTTGTACCACATCCTATTTTGTTATATCCATCCATTCATCCATACTAACTAGCGTGCTGAGTATCACTCGTAACAGGCTTGGAATATCCATGCCACTTTGTATCTGTGACGGAAAAATTTAATTTATAAAAGACCGAAGGATTCTTAAGCAATCTTGTTAAATTCCTCAGTTATTGACTTAAACAATGCATCCTTCTTCATTGATGTTTAGCTTGCTAAGAAGAATAATGAAAGACAGAAAGAACTGGTTACAAAACTCCAACCGAAACTCGATTAACTATTAAACAGGTGACACGAGCAATAATAGTTATCACAAGTTAATATTTTTAATTTATTTTTTAATAATATGTTACACTACACACTCATAGCCACAGACTATATAGGACTTATATGGTAGGTGCAATATACAACAGAAATTAAAATGCATCATTAAAATTTACGTCTCTCTCGCCTTCGAACCCTGGACCTTATCGAAAGGCGGTAGTTTGGCATAGCAATCCTTGCGTCAGACAACTTTATGTCAAAAGAGCTCCAAAAAGAATTTAAAATAAGAGCTAAATCCTTCCCGAAGAAGTCAATATCAAGAAATACAGGCTGCAGGCGACGTGTTACGGCTTGATATCATATTTCTTCATTTTAACTGAAATTCCTATTACATAGAGACCTTTTCTAGGTTTGGGAATGAATGTATCATTTTGCATTATATTAAAAGTTCTTCGTAAAATGATATTTTCAGTATACAGTCTTACGTTTGAATATATTTTAAACACAATAAATTGTTTGGTATTTAAGCATTTATTGATAACAGCTATCGGTGACGTCATTCGTGAAAATATTAGGCTTTCAATTAAGAATTTTATTTCTTAATTTTACCTCTTTTGGGAGGCATGCTCAAAAACTTTTTCTTAGTGCTCCCGTTAACTATAAGTAACTCGTACCTGTATTACGTAATACTTAGGTAAAATTTTTTTTTTATTAGAAATGCGCAAACTGTTTATGTAACGCCAAACGTACGTTACATTTATTTAATTTTAGTAATATTAGTAGACTTATACAGGATATTAAGGCAAAGAAACCTACTTAAATTACATCAATACAAAAAGAAATCACCCTGTTTCGATAGCTCAAAAGAACGATAACATTTTAACGTTCTTTCAAGTTCGTTTCGATTCGACATTACTCGTCAGTACGAAAGAAAACGCGGGAGATAAAAATGATGATCGCGGTCGGGTCCGAACATTCGATTTTATTACGGTCTCTCAACATCGACAAGATAGGATCCGAATGTGTCCACCACTTATCAGCCGCGAGAAATATCTACGGAACTCGCAAGACATTGTGACAGGAAAACAGGGGGCTTTGAAATAGGGGGCTTGACTTCCTTGAGAAAAGGTTTTGAGAGATATTAATAAAAACAAAAAACTCCACCGAATTTTTTTTTTTGGTCGAAAGCGCTGAAACAAACAACCTAGGACAGAAATCCTATGACACCGCATTATATTATAATCTGTTAAACAGTTTGGGCTATAGAAGGTACCAAATAAATAGACATATACAGACATTGATTCAAACATACATACTCCCGATAAAAATTACGTAACTTTGTATGACGTAACATGCCTAACTTGTTTATCAAAAATTTTATCAAAATTTGAGCCGACAGAGTCAGATAAATATTGTGAAAAGAGATAGATTCCGTACGTTACTATAGTAAAAAATATAAGGTTCTATTCTATATCGCGATTTCAACCCCTCGGTGTCGGGTGAGACTCAAATACTGCCGCAATAAACAGTACAAAGGGTTAGATTTGTTGGAACTCGAGAAGGCTTTCCTGCAGAGGATTCGTGTTACGGAAAACGAAGTGGATTCGTTTTGTCCGTGCATTTATTCTGTGTAATCTAGAACATCAGTTTGTTATTCTGGAAGGGTTAAGTGTTAACACATTTTTGGAGTACGAAACCCTAAAATGCTTGCGGTTTGATATAATAATAGCTGATATGGAAAACATTCGTCAATCATAAGTTTTATATAAACCTGCAATATTTAGCATTAATAAATTTTCTTTTCTTTGTTTAGTCCAATTTGTCTGAACCTTAAAAATTTATGAAGTTCAAAGTACAGATAAACTATACATAATTAAATGTATATTGTAAATATTAAATATACGAAATTAGGACTGCTTCTTTTTATTCTGAGATATTCCAATTTACAAGTACTAACAATACGAAATAAAATCTTTCTCCAGCTAGCTACGAGTAGTACGGGGCAAAGGACATAATTCCCAAATTACACTCCTTCGCGTTGATAAATTTTTCATTCGCGCCTTGCACTCTGATTGCTGGATTCTTTTAGGATAATGATAGACTGACGACAACACGACTCTCTGTCTGTGTGAAGCTTTAAAGCCAATAGGCCAACACTACACGAAATAACAATTTAATCTATTTGTTCTCTGAGACCGTTCAAGTGTTTCGTAAGTACTATGGGGGGGAGGTCTTTCCTATGCTTATTTTTGACGACGTGACGCGGGATTGCTTATAAGCTTGCTTACTTTTAGCGATAAGAGTTGTTGCGGGGGAGTTAGGTACATAACTTGATATAGGTATCTGCTTACGTAATATTTAAAAAGCACATTTCTTCTTATTTAAAAACTTACGCTCTTAAACTTTAATCATCTTATTTAAGGTTCAATACGATTCATTCATTAGCAGAGTTTGATTATCTATCGATTACTTAAAAATTTAGATAACAAAAATCTCTTAAACATTGCAGAAATCGCAAAATCAACCACAACACGACGCGTCGCACGTCAAAGTCGCCAGTCTGCGCCTCCTAACAGAGCCTCAGCGCAATTTTCAGATTGAATTTTTACGACAACAGTAGGATAAAGTTATAAACAAATGAATAAACCGTACTGAAATCACAAACTGCCGGCGGAATGAAAGTGAATGGGGTTGTGTTGATACTCATAAAAAGTTGGAAGTGCCTCAGCCGCTTTGGCGAATACTGAAATTACACTATGAATATTTTCTTTTTATACTGCTTGATGGACGTTTTCTGTGTGTAATGCAGCAATAAATAAAGCTATAAACTTGCTTATTTTATGTATTTATTTAATAGTTTACGGCACCTGTTAAAACATGAAATATTATATATCATCGGGTCTGAATCAGCTATGAAAGAATATGAAGAATTCACGAATGTAGGAAAAATAATAAAGTTACAATCTTCAACGAATAGCTTAAAAGTAAAAAATTGTGGTGAGTAAATAGATACAGCTACATAATAAAATGTAGGTTGCAGTAAAATCTATGCGGACTAATCTCTAATTGCATAACCACAATATACGATTTGTTTAATCGTATTCGAATTAATGTAATTACATTAATGAAACTTAGTGATTCAGATAAAATCTCGTATATCTGATTAAATATCACGTAATGTTTTCTTCATACCTCGTAATTAAATCAAATTGAGTATTTTATCTATAACTATGACATACATAAGTATATTTATAAACGTAAAAAAGTACTAGATCAAAAGTGAAGAAAATCTAATCATTTATGAGTATTTCATTATCAAACATTGCAATATAAAGACAATGTACACAACGAACACATTTAATAACATAAAATTTATTTCACACCCCAATTGTGTTCACGCCAAACTCCACTAGAATGGGGCTGCAAATGTCTACGCGCTTGCCAATTTAATACCTATTCCGTACGATGCCACTTCCTGTCAGGGGTAAAATATTAAACCTATGTAGGTATATGACTTTTGAAAGTCGTCAGTATTTTGTAAATGTTCGTTTTTGGCGCCCAACGAGGGACAAAAAAGTGGTCATTTTAAATATTTTAAAACTGATCAAACAGTCTTAATGCTTCATATTAAGAAATTATAACCTAAAATTAAGTTGAAAAGATCGTGTTCTGTTATTAGAAATAAATATACCAATTAAAAACATTCATTCCATTTTTTAAATTGTAATTGAAATGTATGAATTATGTACGTAAAACTACATAATTGCTAAAGATGCTCAATACGACTACAATATTTTTTTTCCATTTAAATAACATGATACCTACTTATAATTTATTTTCCATTTACCGCGTAATACTTATAAATTATTTCCATTTACCGCGTTATAGAACCTTTTAAGGCTATAATTCCTCGCGTGTATGTAAAACAGCGCAAACGAGGCGTGTTTCGTTATCGGTGACTGCGCGTTCTATCTCAGGAAATGAGATTTTTGCGTTCCCTGGCTCTCACCGCGCACGCCCATTTACCGAGTTAGCTTTCGTTTTAAAATAGACTTCGGATCGTGAGGTTATTTAAAGGATATAACGTTTGTTTATGTCTTTATCGCGATCTTACAACCTTATTACCCGACTACGGAGTACCTATATATTCCTATTTATGTAACAATGTTTTGTACCCTCATAACTGCTGAACTACTAAACATATTTTGACAATTGAGGTATCATTGAAAGAGTCTTATTTGTCGACTGATTTTTCACCTATGCGATGTCACATAAGCTGATAGCTTAGTATTTTGAACGTTGGTCGTCCGAACGAGAATTCCTGAGTTCAAAAACGGGACGCACGTTTAATCTTCAAAAAGTTTTGTGCATATTAGAAAGTAATAATCACTTGCTTTCATGAAGAAAAACATTGTGAGGAAACCTGCACATCTTAGAGTTGTCCATTAAGTTCTCAAAGATGCGTATTTTAGCACGATTTTACAGTAGGCTAAGCACAAACATTGAAACAAAACACAGTTTTAACACTTCTAATAGAAATAACTAAACCTCGAAATATCTATCCAAAGTCAGCGCACATTAATAAAGCCAGATGAATAATAAACCGTTCAAAGTACCTTTGGTTACGTGTAAGTCGTCTAATATCTGATCAGATTCGCTCAATATCTCTGAACCGGTGTTAAATATAGAGGTAAGATTATCTAGCAATACCGAGACAGGGTGTCGCATCTTGGATTAAGCAAATATTACCCAGTGATCATGGACTATGGATCTGTTAGAAATGACTATAAAAATATTTTTTTTTAATTATAATATTAATTTTATGTGTAATAGAAATAAAAGTTAGAATAATATTACACACTCTACATATTATTTTCACCCGTATGCGCCGGAAGCAGAAAAATGATTTTGAAGTGTGTATGTATGGTATGTATTGTATGTTTGTACAGGTACATTTCTTTTTCAAGCACAGTCCAAACAGCTTTACGGATTTATACATGAGAGGTGTCATTTGATTCATCTCCATTGTATAAGCGACAAAGGCAAATATGTATTTTTACGGCGCCCTAAATCACCAAAAAAGACAGGATTTTTTTGTTTACCTATCAAATTATAAATTATTGAATAGTATTATTTGGTAGTCCTTCAAATATGATGTAGGTTATCACAGCCTGTAATATTTCAGGGACGTCTCTAAATCATTCCAACTCTGTGCACCGCCAGAAGCTTTCGGCGCGTAATATCCAGCAATATCAACACGGGGAATCGAACCTGAGAAATGAGCATCGGATGTTATTGTAAATACTGCAGTGCAGATGTACTGCAAAATTAAACTGGCGGTGGCTCAGGAGATATTGGAAAAACTTCCATTCGAGAGTTACGTAAGTGTGGGGCTTAATGTTTCGTAGTCGTTAGCTTAGAGAAGTTAGAATATACAGGGTGTAACGTAAGATATGCTATGTAATGTAACCTGTATTTGGGAGCTTTCAAGGCTATTCAGAAAAATAAAATTTGTGTTTATTAAAAGTGTCATTGTGATCCAATATTTAGATAATTACATATTGTAAATTTCACAAATACATACCTTTACTTTTGATAACATGATGATATATCGGAAAAAATTCTTAGTCTATTTATTAAGTAGTACAAAAAAGGAAAACGAACTATTTTATTTTAAACTTATTTAGTTACTAAAGTTAGTAGATACTAGCTTTACTATGTCATATATGGGTAAACTATGTGTAGAAATACAATGAAGATCGTAATTTTTCTTCGTGGTAAGAGCCGCTTGACTCGGGGACTAGTGGCCAGTAATGGATATCTATTAGCCGCAGACCCACACTTGACTATTAGGGTTGTCACTTGCTAGATTTTAGGGCAATAGCCGTATTTATTTTATTATGATTTTATTTTATTTTACTATGTATTCAATAAAATAAAGTTGGTACATTTAGGTACGACAATTACTTTTATAATTATTTCTTTGCACTATAAAAATTCCCAAGTTTCTATAATGAGAATTATAATATTGGACTAGCCACTAAGTAATTGTGTCTTTTTCAATTACCGAAACTTACCAAATCCTGTACATTATTTCAGTTTCGAAGTATGAGAGACAATTTAATCTAAAAACGGACACTGAAAAATCTTGCAACTGTTGGCTACTGCTGTCAATTCAGACTTAATAAAACTTAGGAATTAGTAAAATTTACTAAGTTTATTAACTGGAATTAAAAATGTATTTTGAAAACACATTTGCTTTCAAATAAAACATATTTTACACCTATAAACATTCTACGGTAATGTCATTGAAAAAAAATAAATAAAAAAAAACTATAACGTGCCAACCCTAATGCACACTCCCATCCATTTCAGTGATTTCCGCCCCTCGACGGCGCGGCACCACTCGCAGCAAGATCAAAGACTGTCCTACCCCCAGTCTCTTAAAGCCAGGTAAATTAAAACGAAATAAAAATCACCCACCTTGTTTACGATTAAGCTTAAAAACCTCAGGATTTAAGTGTATTAAATACCGGCAATTTTATATAAATGGACGATAACAGCAATTTCATGACTACTTTGACTAGACCTGGAAGACAGTGCTGCCATCCACAAAAACGTTAGCCGTTAAAGTGAGATTATGAAATTTTAAGGAAAAATCTGCTAAGTACTTCTCAGGACATATACAGGTTGTTTTTATTAGATTTTAATCAAATATGTTTTGTTCTAATCTTAGAGTATCTAAGCTAGAGTTTAAGGCACACAGACAGACGTACAGACTTTACAAAACTACATTATATTCTTTACGATTTTCCCTCGAAAACGTAAACATACTACTACATAAAAATATATTCCTAAACCACACTGTCCTCAATTCCACTACGAATTTCTCCGCAATTCCAGATACACATCATTTTACTTTATTTACTACAAAGTGGGAAGCTGCTTAGTACAGTATCTGAGTCAAGTGTACGAATACCAACCGCTCTCAAACAGATCAAATCAGCTAATCGAACCGCGAACTTTAGGAACAATAGAAAGCTTTTAGCAAATTACTCTTTTTACATCAAAACCTTCTGTGTTTATCAGCTTAAACGTAATTACTTAGTTTGCTGTCATTCTTGTGTGAAACATTGTCCTAATACGATAGGCATTGTCTTTATTTATTTGAGTTTAATATACACATTAGTAAAATATTTATATAGAAAAAAAAAGACAGGAAATACAATAGACGGTCTTATTGCTAAAAAGCAATTTCTTCCAGACAACCTTGAGGTAGAATTTAAGATGTTGACGAAAGACATTAGGGAAGTATTTTTAGTAGTAAAAGAGTATGTATTTTGTAGTAATTATAACATTGGTTTACGTTATAATGTACGATAAAATAAAATATGTAGCAAATGGCACCACTTCAAAAGTATATTTCTTTTGTTGTGCCATACGGGGCATAAATATTAATAGGTACGCAAAAATCTATAAAAAGGTCACTGAATCTTTAACCCTTCAAATATTAACTAATATTATAACTACCCACCTATCAATCAATACAAAAAACGATAGTGTAATAATGCTACCCCAATTTCTATACAGACAGAACCGTAACTAGTTAAATTTAATCCCAGACCTCACATCACAGAAGAGGTTAGTGAGGGTAGAGAGATGCGTGTCGATTGACCGGAAGTAATAGCGG
Source organism: Lerema accius (assembly GCA_001278395.1). Taxonomy (NCBI): domain Eukaryota; kingdom Metazoa; phylum Arthropoda; class Insecta; order Lepidoptera; family Hesperiidae; genus Lerema; species Lerema accius. The sequence goes on along the minus strand of LGAG01000633.1, from coordinate 697,256 downwards.
TCTATATTTACAACTTCCGGTCGGGGAATGGCGGGAAACCAATTAATAACTTTTATCGTTTCCGGTGTTGGCGTCTCGAACAATTAGCGCGGCCATAAAAATCTTCACGCCTGATTGGAAACTCCAATGGGCAGGCTTGTTGTAAATAAGCTTTGCCTGAAAACGGAGGATTTAGTTGTTGTGCCTTTAGTTGGATATAGGTATTTTTATAGTATCATAAAGGTAGCATTTGATTCAAAAACATCACAACTATTTGTGTATATGTCATTATGACTTTTTAACCTGTGTTTTTGTTTGACAGTTTGTGTTATCCAGAACTTAGCTGTGTATGAGAGTGTGTATGTCGTATTGTACAATTGTTTGTATACAGGACTACCATTCAAAGGGTCCCGAGTTCAAATCCCAGAGAGGCACATTCCTCTACTCTGTGGTCTTAGTCTAACCGACTTGACAGATTTCAACATGTGAATTGTCATTGGATTCATCTCCATTGTGAGAATGTTAAAATACCTATCTAATTGGTCGCAGTCGAGTTTCTGTTTTTCTGTTAATTATTACTAGTTGGTCTCTCATTTAAGCTCAAAGCGTCTGTAAGGTAAGTTACGCTAAATTACGCCAACGTACGTCAACGTACGCCAACATACGCCACCGTACGCCAACATACGGCAACTTACGTCAAACACGTAACTATCAAACGGCTATAAACTGTCGACGCGTGCGGATAACGTTTTCGATAAAAATCAGGGGCCTATCGCGGTGACGTCATTAGGCCCCAGGCATGTCTCCTCGATCTAGGAAACGTTAAGTATTATGCATGAAGGTACTTTTGTTTTCTTTAAAATGTTCTGGCTGTGTTGATATTTGAAGTTATTCCCGTTGGCTCCCATTTCCGTTGGCTCCCATTCCCGTTGGCTCCCATTCCCATTCTCACCCGTCCCACTAGACCCTGAGTTCCATTTAGACAAATAACGACTAATAAAAGTAAATATTGCTTGAGTAAAGTTATCAGAAAAAGTCTTAAAGTAAAAATTGCTACCATGCCGAATTGGCGTTCTAAGTACCCTGGTCTTTGCCTGGTTCTTGGTGTTATAATGCCCATTGAACCTTTTCAAATACTCTACCAATTAGTTTTAATGAAAACCAAAGAACCCACATATGGTTGTGATCTAACCTGGGTGGAAGATGTCAATTGACAGTTGAAACGTCGACTATCTATAATGTCTATGGGTCTTCTATCTAAAACCTTAGACAATGTCGACAGCGCCATCTACAAATAATTTCCAGTAAAAAACTACACAAAAATGTTTATCAAAATCCTTCCGGCAGAGGTTTACGAAAGAAGTTCTTAATAAAAATTTAAGGTACAAATATTATAGATAATTTTCTGCATAGTATGTTAGTAAATAGGTTATGTAACAGTTTCGTAGCTCGTTGTTTCGCGATACTCAATATAAAGAGCATGTAAGTAGATTTGCGGGGTTCTGCCGTAGCCTGGGGCGTTCATTCATTCAATTACATTCACTGGGGGTCTAAATAGCAGAGGGTGAACTGTTTCACTTGCATCGTTGAGTCAGTTCTAGAAAATATAGAACACATCTCTAGAATTTATAAAATCTCTGAGTCTACATTGCTTTTAAGTAGGTACAGTTATTTTTAATAATATTGTGTCTATAAGCAACCATTTTTAATTAAATATAAATGTTAATTCATAAATAAAAACAAAAACAATTAATCTGCAAAAACAATTAATAATTTGCAAATCATTATTATTAAATATTAAATATTGTTAAATTAAATAAAATACATAACTCAGAAACCTTATATTTTATATGTCTGTGACATAACTGCTTATTGTGAAAGAATGACTGACATAACAACTGTGACATAACTACTTATAATGACACAGCAAAACTAGACTTCTACTGCATACAAATCGACCAACTAATTGGCAGTTTTATCATAGGAGCTTTTGATTCTCAACTAACACAGAGGGCGTTTAAATCGACTGTATTTAAAACTGGAGTTTTATTAAACACCTCCCACCGTTAAAATATAATGTAATTTTACTCAAATATAAGCTGTGTTAATAAAAATTAAATTTATAACTAATTATATAAGCATAGATATTAACAATAGAGCTGCGTCTTAACGCGTCAATTGTCGCACTAACAATATCACGACGCAGGTATAACCAATATTTTTAAGCGCTATTTTTATTCCATTGTTAATATCAAGCGGCAACAAGAGAAATTCGGTTGCGGATTTTAGTAAGATAATGTTATGATACTCAATCCTTTCAACAGATGGCGGTAGTAAAATTACTGAATCACGCTGTTGAGACTTCTCGGCAGTTCTATAAAGCGAACGAAGACCTAGAACTCTTTACAAAATACTTAGTATAACAACTATGGTCCAAAACTTATGCCTAATAACAAAGTTACTATTTACACTTTACATTTGTTAACATAGATGCCAATTTATTTACATTTTACATGTTGATAATGTTTGTACTTTGTATATACCTATGTACAGTGTAGGTTAAGGTAGATAATTTTGTTATTTGGTGTAAGACTAAAGTCCTTAGTGGTTTAAAATATCTTATATTTTTGCATAGGTGTACAGTAGCACTGTAAGCCTAGTATTCGCTTTGAACATTTAATGTAGACTTAACTGTTGTAATTGGGTTCTGAATTATGACAGTTAACAATGTAATTTCCTGTTTTTTCTTATTATACTCGCTTATAAGAGCTATCTTTATCCTTTATTTTATCTTATTATGAGTTTCTAAATTTGGCGCCCAACACGGGACTTACGGAATTTAGTATAAAATGCGAATGAATTGCTCGTGTCGTATTACCGTTGGATTTAGGTGTCTAGAACTCAAGAGTGAATGGACTTCTTCTAAGTTAGTGCGCTCATAATCTTAGAGAACATCACTACTTACCCATGGTATTGTTGTCAGGAAATAGCTTCACTTATATTAAGTACTGATGGACCCGCCCTCGCTTTGCTTCGGTATACGTTTTACATGCTAGCCCGCGGTAACAAAAACATTTCAGCAAAGTAAAGTTATTTATGGGCAACAGTAAAATCTCACTTTTGTGAGTTACGATCTATAAATATACTTATATTCAGTCTTCAAAACAAACAAAAATAGGAATTTTATTTTTACGATCTTAACCGAAAAACGTTATAATTTACGTTATGTAAGCTGAATCTATATATTTTTTGGTCTGAGATTAATAGTATACATAGGAGGGATCTACTTGTATGTGTTGAGAGAAACGTACGAACTTTTCTAATTAACTTGTACGAAAGTTTTTTCGTTAACGTCGTTCGGACCGAAGTGGCTTTTGTTGTAGTTTTAATGTTGTCTTTACTTTCCTCCGAGTTCGTTCCTTGTTTTATTTCTCATCGAGTATTATGATTTACGCTCAGCCGAATGCGGTTTGTTTTTATTAGCATTCTGTAGACAATTTGAACCTTTATCCGCGTGTTAAACATCCGTTACTTTAAATATGAAAGTAATAAAATTGGTCTTTGATTGAGTAACATTTGGCCTCAACCTATTAACGGCCCACTACTGAGCACGGGTCTCTCCTCATAATTGAGGAGGCCTAGAGCATACTCCACCACGCTGCTCCAGTGCGGATTGGCGGAGGGGTTAGTGACCTGTGCTCATTAATGGGTTGAAATCACCGCCTTAGCTTCATGTACAGAGTTAAGTTCATGGTATTTGAGGGTTAATATCATGGTATGCATAAAAATACTATCATACTATACTGGGAAGGTATTTTCAGAATATCGAATATGAATAAAAAAATAAACGTTAATAATTAGCGAAACATTTATTAATATCTCTTACACATACCAACAGATTAATTTATTTTCTCTAAGAAACCATTGAAGTATTACGTAGACTATATTCGAGTAATCTCTATCGCGCTCTTATCAGTAACTGTATGGTTGTCCAAGTATTACGTAGACAGATTTATCATAATTATTTACCCCCCATCCCCCTTATCAGCCAAAGTAAGTATAGCTTATGTATATACCTCGTTTTTTTCGTCGTGATTTAAAAAGTAAACAATCTTAGGTACAGTGTCTTTTTATTGTAATTATAGATTTAAAAATAAGACAGATACAATTTTAAAAAAATGAAAGAATAGACAATAATTTAATGTTAAAATAAATTTCTGTATACTTCTTAATATTTTTTTAAATTAATGAAATAAATAAAAGTAGTGACAAGATTGTTTACTTTTTAAGTCACTGATGAAAATAACGAACTTTAATATTTTTTTTCTATAATTGTGTTTGGAATGTATGTAAAATCACAAATAACTATTTTGTTAACAATTAAGAAAAGAAAAGACCCCCACCCCCCTATAGTACTTACGTAATATTTGAACAGACTCTATACAGTTTTTTATGTTCACAACAAAATTAATTTTAATGGCAAGATATATGGGACAGTGGTAAAGACAATTTATATTTCGGCAAACAAAATGGATAGAAACAAAACAGGCCTGTTGGAGAAATGTTTTTTAATGTAAGTATATAATTTTTTTTCACAATACGTACAGCGTGAACTTACTACACCTTCCCACCCTCAAACCTTTGTAATTACGTAATACTTAAATGCTTCATAAAATCCGAAGATAGGTATATATATGGATAACTGTTTAATGATTTATAACAAGTTATTAACACATAATCGTATAATAATAGGAATGCAACAATCTTAAAAGGCTTACTTATACAAACTTATTCTAATTAGGTACCACACAAGGCAGGTAAATACAGGTACAAGTACATAGGCAACATTATAAAATATATATACATATGTGTACGTAATAAATAACACATTCATCATAATCTTGTACAGCATATACAATGAAAGAAAAAAAAAGATAAAAAAATATGAAGTCGTAAAAAATAAATATTAAGAAATTTTTCTACAAACTAAATCCTAATACTTAATATAAATTAATAAAAATATTTCTTTTTCGCGCAACTTATCATTAAAATTGGTACATTCATTAACATACGTGAATAAATACTATAAAATGGTAACAACCTTTAAACATTTTTGGCATACATGCTACTTGACTTTTATATTCTTAAAAAATACTGAAAAAAAAATTGTGCTGTTTTTAAATTCTATATATTCTTGGCCTAGTCTAGTGTGTCTGATGCCTTATTTTCAAACATCACTAATATTCACTCGATTAAATAAAAAAGGATGACATCTCATTTTCTACTATAGGTTACTAACGCCGGTTTTATACATAATATAAGCGTTTAATGAAAGATAAGAATAAATCGGTCACATCTGTTAATCCTACTCTTTATCTAATGGAAAAGTACAAATAAAAACAATGATAAACGCTTACAAACTCAAACATCGAAAAACAAATCTAAATTGGAAAACTCTGACTTATAAAAATATTTTACAAAAAAACAACAATTTGAGCATCTGGACTTAAATATTATTAAATACACGATGTAAGCAATATACGCATAAAACTATTAAAAATAATACTGTCTTCATAAATAAATGCCGTGATACTTGAAAAGACACCGTTTTTCAATTTTAATCAATAAATATGATCCAAGGTTAGGTATTTGTGTCTCATACCTCGATGAAATCATGCCCTCATATTACCGACGTACTACATAATAATAACAGTTATTACCCACCATGTTTATATCTCACTCTATAATGCACAGGTATCAGCAAAGAATCTTGCTTAATTCAAAACTGTAGGTAATTTGAGCCTTAATTCCACGTATAAGACGCTATTGTAATCAGTTTCGCGAAATATAAAATATACAGGTCATTTTAAAACATGTGCAACTTAGTGCTTATATATAGCTACAACTTTTTGTATAAGATCAACAACAAAAAATGAAAAGATACTTTCCCATACTATTTATATGAAACATGATTATTTTATCTGAAATTTCAATAGTTGTGTCACAAAAATTTTGTGTATTTTAGCACCAAAGTAAGTACCTTCAACACCTACATGTCTTAAAAATCACCTGTGCATAATACAGATCACTATGTTTTAAGTAATATAACATTATTATTATTAAAATTATAGCCATATGGTGTTATCGTAAGTAAACTGCTGCTACTTATTAATGACCATTAATTACCATGACGCTCTAACTATATTATCGATGGAATAATTTGCAATCTCCAATATTGTACCATAAGCTGATTCTATATCACCTGAACCTTACGATGTATGTAGCTTACCATGACTTTCATTTGCTAAATTTTCACGAGCAAAAGCACAAAACCTTTTAATTAATTGGACGACTAATATAATAATATGATTTACATCGGTTCTTATAATCGGGATGCCACCACTTTCTAAAATCTTTGTAAAGTGTACTTCGATTCATCTTCTCCGGATCACTGATAGCTTCACACAACGCACAAATATTCCCTATCTCTGAAGGGTCGTGGTATGTGTAATGGTTTCTCCATTTGAAGAACCGACGGTAGTCTCTCGGAGATTTCATCAGAGCAACCATGGTTGCGGCGAGTTGGTCTGGAGAATACTTCCTTGCGTCCAAGTAAGAACCGGGTGGAAGGAACCTGTTGAAATAAAATTATGTTAAGACGATATTTTAAATTACGGCAACCCTATTGGTGTTTACTCCCTTTTTACTCTGGGTTTATATTATATTTACTAAATGTTTGTCAATCTGTTTTAATTGCTGTCTGTTATTGACTCAATTGTAATGAGTTTCTAAAACAGGGTACCCAAGAATGTAATTGGAATATTCTTGTATAGTATATAGTAGGTTAGGTTCGTTAGGTCGTTATTTTAACTTAAGAGAAAGGAGGCACCCCGCGGGATGGGGTCACGGCGACATGTGTGATATAGTCCTATATAAATTATACAATTAAGGCATTGCTTCTTTCTTAATGTTTAGTTTTCGTATTTTAAAAATATAATGTTATATAAATGTTAATAAGTTAAAAATCAAAATTCGACTAAAAATACTACGCGTCTTCGGCACTCAAAATTTTGGTGACGTGCTTACCAGCAATCTACCTAAATTCTCCTTAACCCCCTAGGAATCCGAGTCGTTTTATTAGGTTACCCAACCATAAGTACGTTGGTAGCATAATTTAAATTTCACTATTACATATCCTAAACTCCAGAGAGAATTTCTAGTTTCTGTTAAAAATTGAATGAATTTGTTGTAAACATACCTAGTATAATTAGCACCACCAAAAACAATCGGTACAACATAATGTTTGAATGCAGTAAGCAGCTTCTCAGTTACATAGTCTTCTGCGAATGAATTCTCGAAAGAAAGATAAAAGAAATAATCTCTCTCCAACAACTTAGCACAAACATCGTCGTTTTTATCTCTCGGGCATGTTAATGTGCCACACTTTCCATAAATGTCAACTGTCAAGCCGTATCGAGATAATGATTTCTGTATCTCTGTCGCCAATTGGTTTCTTCCACTTCGACTAGAACAATGAGAAACAAACCAAGCCGCTGCTTTAGTCTTATTTTGCACTTTTAATAAGACATTTTCATCTATTTCCTCTTCATCTTCTACCCAATTCATATCTTGCTTAGGTCCCACTACTTCACCATTCTTGTTTCTTATCAATATATACCGAAAAGGGATGTCAGAATCTAATCTATATGTAGCAGTCCAATGAAAAAAGTTATCGAAAATTTCGTTGCAAACGGGGTAGTTATCGGCCGATTCCATATTGAAATAAATATATTTCTGATGGGGATATCTTGTTTGAGGTAGATGCGATCTCTGCATATATTTAATATTTCTCCCGTTAAAACCTATTACGTCGAACTGAGAAATGTTTCCATAGCCGAAGAAGCTTCTGTTATTTGTCACGTAGCAGTTGATGCAAGAACAGTTCTTCTCAATAAATCCTCTCTGTCCAGAATTGAAGAAGCTAAATGGGGAGTAGTCCTGCGGCGTCCAGAGTAGAACGTACTTAATATCATTTGGCAGCTTATCGGATTTCCGGTAAACGTTCACATATCTGAAATCACGAGCAATATTTTCAAGTGCCTCTTGGACCAAACTGTCATCTACTTCGAGTAAATACTCTTTGTCTACAAACTGGATCCAGAAGACAGAAATCGTTAAACTGATGCAGGTGACTAGGAAGAAAAACCGAACAGTAATCGCTTGTCTTAAATTTGGGGAGAGCCGCTTAGGAAAGGGAATGCATTTAGGCATTTTTGCTGCATCATGTTCGGTTAACTAATCCTTCGCCACCATTACACAAGCTTGGCCACTAATGGGGAGATTATTCTTATTTCTTGACGGATCTTAAATTACCTGAAATGGAAACAAGAGATTTCGTAAACAAAATGCCAACTGAAATAACAAGTGTTTATGAACAGTTAAAACTTATAAACAACTAGAAAACTCGGCAGACTTCCTTCTGCGATGTATGGTTTGGTTGTTGGTTGTTCCCTTAGTTTACTAGATCAGATACTCCGGACTTTAAATTTTAGTAAACCTATGGTAATTTATCATCACATTGAACGTTTTTGCTATGGCGGAATTTCAATAACTCTTATAGTTTGGCTGGTCTCTTAAAAAATCTCGACATCAGCACCTATCAATTCCAACTGTGGTTCGAAACCATACTCAGTCCCTCTAATATACCTCACAAAACTTTTATAGAAATTGGTCTAGCCGTTTAAGAGGAGTCCAGTGACAAACACACGTACAATGTGTTTTTACATATTAAAATGAATATGCAATTGTCAGATAACTGAATTCAGTGACTGTCACTCTTGCTGAACGTCATCCTGTCAGCTGACTGGTGGGAACATGTTTCCGAGTTATCATAACAACTTGTTGCTTAAAACAAAACAAAATTTAACAACATCTTATTAATATAACATTCTATGCACTCTTTGTTTACAAACACATTCCTGAGTCCACCATTCCAAACCAATTATGCCTTGTTGTAAGTACTATGTTGAACAATGGATAAGGTTATAACAGCAGGTTATTTTTCTGAGTTATAATACCCAGTTTAAGTAACTCTTTATAAGCTGTAGTATTTTTAACTGCTTGGTCAGTTCCCACCCTGGTCTGTTCCTGACCAGTTACGTTTAAATGCCTTCGATACTTAATGGTAAAGTCGTAATCATTTCTTATCTGTTCCTTTCTCGAAATGATGTCATTAAAAATGTCATAGCGCAAAATAATCAATCGGAAAGCAGTCATAAGAACTTTGACTAATTAATAATGCGATAAAGTGAATTAACAGTCGTACTAAGTAAACAAGAGGCAATTAAAATTCGCTTAACACAAAACCAATTTTAATGATTAGGTACAATTCAATCATTAACGGCTTTTGATGTCATAAAAGATCAATTACTGCACTATTGATACTTACATTGAAAAATAACTAACTACTACTTAGTGGTTTTTAAAAATGTACCTATTGGATTCATCCTACAGGATCCTATTTCTAGGATAATGTTATGAGCCAGGATAATTATGCTCTGTCCATGTGCAAAGTTTAATTCTAATTAGTTCAATCATCCCAGGGGAACATACAATGGGGATAAAATCTATCCTATATCCTAATCTTGGATGTCATCCATGTGTGCTTCATCTCATTTTTATCCATACAATAAACATCTTCACAAACTATCACATTTATAATATTAGTAGTAAGTAGAAAGGTAGTAGGACTAGTAGGATAGGACCGTAGGCAATAGGATTGTTTCATTTGTATTGTGATTACATCTATACAAATTATGAATACCTACAAATTCACGCATGCTTATTGTTTACAATTGTGAACAATAGCAAAGTATGCTTATTTTTTGCATACTAATGACAATTTCCTTTAATGAGCATGTGTGCCAACCTTTACATATTAATTTACCCGACTACGCTAAAAGGGAGGTAATGTTTTTCGAGCGAATGTATGTATGTCATATAACAACTGAAACGTTATTAAATTCATACGTATTGTAGAAATGACATGAGTTATATAGTTTTTGGCACCTCACACTCATATTTAGCGTTTATTCGTTTTTATTAATGTCTAATAATAAACTGAATTTCAAGTATGTAAGTTTCAGTATATAATGTACATATATCTATCATTTTATTTAATACTACCCTCAAAAAACACTAATAAAATTACGCTGTTTGATTCTCAGAACTCAAAATCTGTTATCATTTGATAAATTATTACTTTCTTTGAGAGTTTTGAATACTAACGTAATTATAAGTTTTAATATAGAAAATAATATTTTATTTTTGCTTTATTTACTCCCCATAAGAAATAATTGTAATTAGTCGATCCACTAAAATATAAGTTATAATTATTTAAAATTATGCAATATTGACTCTTCTTGCTCATTAATACACACCTGTTGTAACTTGAAAGTACACCATCATTCAAATATAAACCGTCGAAACACAAAACACCTTTATAGACATTTATATTCTCGAGTTCACGACCTTCTTTACTTCACCGGATTATACTGTACATGCGCACTACACGATTGCGTTTCACCGATCGGCAACGTCGAAATGATACTTCGTTTTACTCGTTCACAGCACAGGTATTTAGAAAGTAACGCCGGGTTTTCTTTGTTTTTCGTTGTCTGAAGGTTAATGTACGTGGAAGAAACATTTGTGATTGTTATTGACGTTTGGTTGACAGTGACACCCCTTAGTTTAGCGAACTCGCGGCGAGCAGCGAGCGGGCGTGTCCGCGCTTACAACACTAATGCTAAGTGCTAGGGCTGCGCGCATCAAGGTTATCGGATTACGGCGGGTTAGGCACAATACTCTAGACCAGAGGACGCGCAGTCTGGTCGGAATTCGACCATAATTCAACACCTCAAACAATGTTTACATGATTTATACACTTGTTTTTATCTGGCTGGAAAATAGTACGTTTAATTAAAATGTATAGATGTTTAGGTAATCGATAATTGACTGTCAAAGGGGATTTATTAGTAGGTCTGATGTATATGTGCTGTGTCCATTTTGAAATTGTGTAAGCTTAACCTATATTTAATTAAAAAGTTATTTTTAATTGAAGCAAAATGTAGTTTTGTGCACTTCTTGGTAGTTAAAAAATAATAATAATGCGTTATTATAAACTGTACAATTTAGTTACATACTTATAATACTTTGTTAAGTGATTTCATTGAATAAAAATAAAAAAATCAGCGCAAATTGCCGTTAAACGTACGTTTGATAACAAAAATTAGCGACCTAATTTAAACATTATGTACCTAGATAACTTAATAATTAAATGATAAGCGCCATAAGGTCATAACTGTTGATCCAAAATGCGGTTTGTTTAAATAAAGCTAACCATATATTTTACTGAAGTTAATTTTAAACTTGAACACTATTTTATTATGTAGGTAAAATAATGATATGAACTTATTTCTCACATTACGTCTGTTAATGGACTTAATGGCGTCCTTAATGTGGTATTATTAAAAAAAAAATTGTTTTGTAACCGATAAAAAATATTGAAAAAAAAACTAAATAAAAATTAATAATACAGCTCTGTAAATTCACTCTTGGAGCTTATTTTTTAAAACATATAAACCACTAAAAATAGCCATCTAGGTACATAATATTGATAATGTTTCTTATTACATACTTATTATTACAAACACGCGTATACATTACGTAGCGCGAATTTTACTTTCACCAACTAACGACAATGTTTCAGCCATCTAACTCAAATACAACTTGTGAAACTCACCCTTATTTATTTGAATCTGTATTTAAATAATTAAGTAGATACATACTGAGATCGAATTGAATCAAATTTCGTTTTGCACATTTTTTTCAAACATAAAGTTACATAAACGTTTACTATGACTACCGAAGGCTACACATACTGGCCATATTGTCAATATCATTTTTAATGGTCATACCATTTACACAGACGAAACAATACATAGACTGAGACTTCGGAACAAATGAGCGTAGTATAAAAAACATAACGTACTTATCAAATGATAACGTTTCCTGGTACATTGCTCGAGAGGCCGTGCTCTGTGATATACGTCAAATTGTTAAAAAAAGAAAAAATATGCCCTAATTTTTTGTTCTAAAGACTCAGTCTATACATTTTATGGTTTGAGGCCGTTTATTGATGTGACACGAGCAACAGGGTGACCATGAGTTATGAAGTAGTTACACCTCAATATGTAAGCAACGTCGAATGTTACATAACAATACGCAGGTTGAAACTATGTGATACATAGATATTATATTTGTTAGTAGATTAAAGACACAGAAAAAAAATACTTTTAAAAACTTCATGAGTGGTTTTATTAATTGAATATAACATTGGAAGAATTTGAAATTTTGAATTTATTCTATTATATATAATTTGAATCTACGTCTGACTGAATCCAATACGATACTTTTTCTATACAGTAAGAAAAGTTGGTATACGCCTTGTATCTTTGTTATGTAACAATATTGTATTTTATTCAAAATTTCAAACATATTTTTGACTTTCGTGATCTTTGACGATACCAATTATACAAAAAAGAAGCAAATTTTGTATGTGAGTTTTACTAACAAATTATAGTCAGCGTGAAGTAATACCTAATGATATCTTGTTACATCAAAATCTGGTAAAGAAAAACTAGAAACGTTAATGTAAAGATCGCTATGAAGCGATAAGATCGCCTTTTGTGCACAATTGTAACAGTAGTAATAGTTTCTCTATATTATTATGGTGTACAACAAAGTGATATAAATAAATAAATAAATAAAGATTCCGATCAAGGCACTTATTTGGGTGGTTACTAGGATACTAAGGCGTATTCCTAAGTCAATTGACCCCTTTATTAGCATTGACCTTAAATTTCGTATCAAATATTTTAAACCTAGTGAGATATTAATAGTAGTGAAACCTAATGAGTGTATTTACATTACATTTTTCAACTCATACTCGCGTTGTTATCGGAGTCAATATTAATCCCCCATTTAAAGCATGGTCACCCTAACAATCGAAGTCATTTATAAATATTTCATTCGCCTGACTATGATTACGCTTCTATTCTTATGCACTAGAACGAGGATAATGTAAACGTATGCAATAACATACTAGAAAACGAGTATATCAATGAGGTTATGTATATGTCTATGTATGTTTTTTCTTTGACACGCTAACGGTTTGACATTATTGTGGAGTCCCAAATAATATTGTAACAAAAACAGATATAAAACGTCTCAATCTCCCAATTAACCTGTTTCATTTGTTTATAGTACGAACGAGCCGGCAAATGATTATCCTAGACGATAAGAACGCATGCTATGTTACGTGAATTACTTTTTTAGATTATTTAGTGAGGGCGAATTATATCTATGGTACTCGTATATGATATGAGATGTCCAATTTAGGGTTGAAAAAGAACCAATCATTATGCAATTGTCAGCGATCAGCGTTGTGGTGACATTTTCTAGTCTGGACGCTTTTGTTTCGGAAGGCTTCGTTATGAAGTGTCAAGTTCCTACTATTAGTAGAGGGTTGACAACTAAATGATTACAGATTTCACTAAGAATAAGGACTAAAAGTAAATCGCAGTTAGCGCCAAAGAATGGTTGAGTAATTTTACCTTTATGTTATATTAACGTAGGAATAGCGTGTACATAATGAACTCGATAAAAAAGCACTGTTTTCTTTCATATCCATATTTTATAAATGTGTACCTGGTAAAACCTTCTAGAATTCAATTACATCAAAAACAGACATTCAAAAATATTTAAAGGTATATTTTCCTTAAACTTCGTAAACGCCGGAACTTCCGTCGTCAGTCGCCTTTCATGACAATGAAATAAAAGAAATAATAATAAAAAATAATGCCCCTTTTGTACACGAGGAACACAGATAATATACACCCTCTGTCGAAATTTTCAATCTGCATGCAATTTTAACCTTTATAGACTTTGTTTTAAGAACGTTAAGGGCGAAAATATTTGTAAAAAATGTATAGAGTAGTTGTCTTTTGTTAAAGAACAATTGGACGTATTTTGTTGACTGAAATACAAGGCAAAGATAAATTCAATTGTAAATAACAATGCAGTGATTTTTTATGTTGGAGGTGAAATATATTTTCCTTTAACATTAGTAGGTAGTAACTAGTAATTTCAAAACAACTTACCAATGAGATCATAATATATTTACACTTATAATTGGATAGGTACTACCTACTAGGCACTACAGTCAATACACATAAGGTAGGTACTCTATATTCAAAACAGATAACATTATATTTCAAATTGACTGTAACAAGTCTTCCGCCGAGCATAATTATTGTAGGCATTAATTATAAGTTTTTTGTATAATGTAGCTACATGACGCACGCTAATTAAATAACCGAATTCAAAATTAGGTATAAAGTATACGTAAGATATATTGACCATCAATTAATTAACTAACCAATAAACTGTATTATTAATCGTGTTTTCCTTTTTGTGATTTGTCCAATTTGCCAAAAGCAGCAAAACCGGCCAAGTGCGAGTCGGATTCGCGGACGAAGGGTTGCGTACATCGTCTATAAAAAACACGTTTGTTCAAAAAAACTTGTTTCTTGTATGGCGTAAAACATTTTTTTTAGTATTTCTTATCATAGCGGCGACAAAAATACGTAATTTGCAAAAATTTCAGCTTTCTATCTATCACGGTTTATAAGATACAGACAGCTTGCCGACAGACAGACAGACATCGGAGGCGTAATAATAGGGTCCTAAAAATGTATTATAGTGTGCTAGCTAGAAATATAAACGTATACAAGAAAAATACGTAATATGAACGTACAAAGGCTTGCGAGTCAGCGCGGGTGGGATTATCCCACAAAGATTTATTGTGTAGTCTGCCCAGCGCAGTCAGCGCTCTGTTCCCAGTTTTCCGCCGATTATACCGTCCTATCCGTCTGAGTCGCTATATTCACTTTCAAGTCAATTCTGTTGAGCTCTTTGCTATTTTCGAGACACGTGTAACGTTATAAAATGGTCATTGGATGTAGTGTTGTAGTCAAGTTGAAATTATTGAAATTGTTACCTAATAGTTAGGGTTTTTATCCATCTACGACACGGAATATTTAACATAGATACAAGTTTACTGAAGTATTACATGTATGTAATTAATTGCATAATAAAAGGCACTTAATTGTTTAGTACTTTTTTATATATCTACCTATGTTTTGATGATTAATTGAATAGTTGAGCGGTCTGCAGTAACAAGATCAATTGTTATCACTAAACATCTTTCAAAAATTTTAATGTAATTAGATCCTATAGATATTGCTATCGATATAGAAATCAAAAAATTTACACAATTTTATATACTAAGTCTTAGTTTGATTAAACCTCACACAGACCGAGGACAGAAATTTAAATTCATCATTAAAATTTCTGCTTCGCTAGAAATCGAACCTGGGGCCTTCAAACGGCAGTGCGACAAAGCCACCATTGCGCCATCGGTTATATGTATAGGTATACCAGTATACTGATAGTATATCAAGACCGGAAGCGGATACGTTTGCTAGCCACGTCCTGTGACGTCCCATCCTGACTGAACTAATTCCCGGTATTGACTGACACTAGTGACAGATTTATAGCAGCGTTTGCTCAAATACTACCCACAGTACCTACATCTACCCTATTTATATAAATAACTAGTGGACCCTAAAACTACTGGGTACCAAAACAGGTAAAAAAAATCAACTAAGGTAAGGTGGGGTAAGACTAACACACGGGGCAAGACTAACACTGTCTATTATCTCGATATGCACTTGAAGAAATGACATGTGTGTGTTTTAGCCGAGAACATTTACATTTGTTCTATCTTACAGACTGGAAGAATTTCGTATATAAGCTATACGTATCGAGATAATAGACAGTGTTAGTCTTGCCCCGTGTGTTAGTCTTACCCCACCTTACTTTATAAGTATTTAGTAAACTTAAATAAAAACCAAAATTGTTTCTAAATTTAAATCGTATGTGCCACAAAATGTTCGCGATGCTATAAATTAGAATTCCATTGAAAGTTTTAGACAGTAATCGGCTTATGATACTGCGCTTTGAGTGGAATCATTGTAACTTGTGTTCTGTATGTATGTATGTATTATTCATTGTTCTGTGTGTTCTATTTATATAACAATACCATGTGGACGTTGCTTATAGTTTAGGAGTTATAATAGACTCAGTGTTCAGATTGTGAGGTCAACTTTTTTCTTTTTTTACAATCTGACGTAGGTATGTCATTTAGTAATTTATTTTTAAATGAAATTATTTATTTTTATTACATCTTAGGAACTAATGGCCCACTAAACGAATATGGTAGGTACACTGGAGATGAATCCAACACCTCATTATTATTTTGAAATCACTAAACCTGTTGCGTATGTAGAGCATGCCAAAGAAAAAAAAATAGTGCATTTGGGTACAAATAATATTCAAGCCCTTCTTATTATTTCCTTGATATATTGATATTATTGCAGAGCTAAGAATATTTCCAACAGCTAGGTTATATAGACCTAAAACGAATTCTATAAAAACACTGTAACTAGTACTAGTTTTTGGAGTAGTATTTTCGTACTTAGCTCATAACAATAAAAATATAACTATGTAATAAATAAAAAAATAAAATGCAAATTAGTATAGCCTATCTATTGAAAATAACCGTAGGTTGGCCGCGCAGTATTTTTTAAACCAATACTGTATGGAAATTGCCTGGTGTTAAAAAAATATTTGTATAGAACGACTCATAGTACCTACAATGAAATTGTGCTGAAAATTGTTGCCTAATGATTCGCAATAAATACTAATATACTCATTAACACTAAAAACTAGGATCAATTAACCGACTAACAGTCTCCAATTCCCACTCGAAGTTTGTTACAAAAGTCTATGGGCGAGAGGTAGTGTCACTACAAAGCTGCAATCCCATTTTGCTATCTCATAAAAAAGAAAAAAAAGTATTCGTTAGAAATAGCAGCTTACTAGGACTGGCTGGTAACAGTGGTTTATTTTTTTTTACATTCAATTGTTTTGGATACGTCAAGAGTGCCTTGGAGGTTTGAAATGTACGAAATAGACTGAAAGCAATGTATAATTAAAAATGGATAAAAGAAGTATTTATTGACGAGAACATATTTTATTACAATCCTGGTGCAGTGTAATATAGATGCAGATAATGTAACCGTTCTGGACATTAGACAATCGCGTACATTCAATTATATAGGAGAGGCAGTGAGCATAACAGTGTCATAATCGGCTTACGATATGTCGCTTTGAGGATTGCATCGTGTTCTCTGTTAAATTGGTCATTCATACAGCTTCAAACCCGCCCCGAACTCGGTACTCACCCAAAACGTTGCTATTCATTTATTTCAGGCGCCACGTCTGCTTTCGTTAGCCCTTTAGGATATTAAAATGATCATAGATGGCACTACACTACTACCTGAATCATGCTATTGAAATTCAAACAAATCTGGTCACAATGGATTCTAAAACTATTAAAAAAATCAAAACCATTTATTCATGTCAACGATACACTTTTTCTCGTATTTTCTTTACTACTAAGAGAGATATGCCTTTACTTACTTATTCTTTTATTTGCAAAGGCATTTTGTTCCTTTACGTAATAATAACATGCGTTTATTAACATCTCTAATTCCAACACTGAACTCAATACCTACGGCTATTGAAGCACTTTTATAGTGCTACAATAGTCTAAATTACACCATCCCACTTAAGATCAATTGAGACAGCATTTGCCGTCAAAGAACATGCGTATGTGTGTGTGTGTGTTTGTGTGTAAATGATGTGTGTGTGTGCGTGACTCAGCCGTCGAACAGATAAGGATAATTGCCTGCCGGCGGTCCTTATCCTTTCCGAGTACAATAATGAGGGCTTTTTTGGCTGACTTTGCGGGTAGATTAGCATTTATTGTGCTCCCAATGTGTCTCACTTCAGAAGATGGTAAGACAGAAAAAATATTTCATGACTTGACCACGTCTTTAATTTAATTTAGTTGAAAGAAAGAGATTTTCATAATTATTAGAGAAAAATTGTATAAGGGTCGCATATTGAGGTATGTTATATCAAACGTATTTTTGTTACGTACCTACCTACTGCCTGACCAGCTAATTTGACTGAAATTAATAAAATGGAACAATGTTACGAAAACTTATCGAAGCCTTGAATGTTTCCACAAGGTATTAGTTATTTTAAACCATCGTTGTTCCCACAATGCTATGATAAGTGTTTATAAATATCATAGCATACAGTTACCAGACGAAAGACTCCGTTGATAAACATTTGACGGTCACATTAACACCTTCGTTTTAGCTAGTACTTGAGGCACTAGAATTGTTCTTATCTATAGTTTTTTTTAACTTGTCCTATTTAGAATGCAGTTTTGTAATCCTTGTTACGGAAATCGCATATTTTCGTGTTGTTTATACTTTTGTAAAATTTTTCATTACCTACACATAAATACTCACAAAAACTGTTATGAAAATAAATCTTTTAGTTTTAAAAATAAGACAAGTTAAAAAATTTAACTATAGTCACTCGTTGGTGATGGTTCTATTACTTAACATGAAGTAGAGTTGCATGACAGGGATTTTTTAGGATCCTTTGTACTTCCTTGATGAGTGAGCATACTGATTGTATGGCAAGTTGACTGCGTCTTAAAAATATATCACAAATAATAAGGTTTGAAGTTCGACTATACCTCATAAGCACGTAAATACCCTGCTTAAATCAGACTTACCATAGGTAATAAAAATTAGAGCAACTTCTAACGTTTATGCAATGCAATTTATAGGAAAAGAAAAAATCTGGCTACAGTAAAAAAAGGAATTGGGAGTTTTCAGGTGTTGTAATAAAAAACAATAGCCTATTTAACTCTCGCAATGGAGACGTATCCGATGACACTTCATTATTTTAAATCAAGCCTTCTAAGCTGTAGGGTATGTCAAAGAAATAGCATACATATATATATAAATATATACATAAATATATATGTATTTATGCTATGTAGCCCTCCTTCTGGCGCAGTCGGCTAATAACATAAGGGTTTGAATCCGTCGAACGAAATCATAAAATATCCCATAAGGTATAGTGTTCCATATTGTCATACCAATATCGAAAATTACTACCATATTACCTGCTTCGGTCATAAGCAAATATTCATCATACCACCCGTTTCGTAGGTACACATTTATAGAAAAAAGGGAAGCAAGAATTGCGTGGTACATTGTACAAGACGTAGCGTATTTTACGCCTAAATGTTTATTTGCTATGACAGTTTATAAGGCGCACAAAAAAGGTGTTTGAACGTGTAATTTAAAGTCTAACACGGAAATTATATTGAGGTCAATTCTAAAGGTGTTACTGACCCACTTAGCACTTTGCTAAATGAAAATGTAAATGAGCATTGTCTTATTTTTTCACGTTGTAGGTACTCGAACTCTTTCACGGAAGCAAATGGTAATTTTTTTCAGAATTATTTTACAAATATTCCACTGATTTTGTTATACCTAGAATTAACACATGACAAGCATAAGGTATCCTCAAGAGGAAATATTAAAGGGGAAATAACCAAAGAACCACTCAACTAAGTTCCTATGACTATTACCTACATCACAATTTTCCTCGTCCACACCCGCATTTCGTGTAAAATATTTATTTTACGTAAATTATATATTCACATTTTTTTATCAGTACCTAACATTACCCTACATTCTTTACGCATTCTCTGTGTGGTGTACCTACCTACACGTAGGTACAAACAATAAAGTGTTTATGCTATCTAGCCAGCTAGCCAGGGGATCTACCTTAGGGCTTTTGAGGCTTCAGCTCAGGGCCCCGTGCATACAAAGGTCCATCAGGCCAGAGTTTACTTATCTATTGTAAAATAAATGTCCGCCGATTTTTTTCCTGATACACTAAATTACCATAGAAAACAGACACTAACTCACAATCCGCCCCTGTATCTAGCTATCTATTAGCCAAACAGTAGTCTTTCATAACTTAGGCCCACCCCCTACAAGCAGCTACACGCAGTTTATTCACAACTTCGTACATTCTCGCAATATGTCGCCCGGTACCGGGATAACGCTCGATTTTATTGCAAGACTTTTCAATAATTTATATGATAACACATGGCGCGATCGTACGACACTGCTTACCTACAATAATTTATACTGCCATATCTACAGCGTCGTAATCGGCCCCTGTGTTTTATAGGGGACGAAGGTTTCGCAATTATCCACCCTATGCTTGCAATATACATATATGTATGTATACTTTACTTATACTACCTTATAACAAAACTGTGATGTCACAGAATATACTTTGTGTTTCTATAATTCGAACGAGTATTTTTAATGCTACAAAAGGAAGAACTCATAAATAGTATAAAATCACAATGCTATGGAACAGTTCAAGTGTTATGTAACGCAAAAACATTATGCAATGTAACGCGCCGTAACGGTTTTCTATACCTCCCCCTCACCCTCCCTAAACGTTACGTAACACATAAAAGACCATTTTTAGCTAAAAATGTTGTCATTTTGCCGAGTTAGTAAAATTATATTCCCTACTTTTTTATTAATAAAAAACAAAGTTATGTAACACGTTGTTCGAAAACCTGAGTAACGCATCGTAACATGAAAAGACCCCCTACCCCAAATTGCGTTATGTAATACTTGAACGACCAATACTGACTAAATGAAACAATACTCTGAGTGAATTTGATCCAAACGGATTGAACTTAGAACTCATCAGTAAATGTTGAAAAAAATATAAGTTGTGCTGATGACCTTCATAAAGTAAAACTGCACTAATCACAGCTGGTCAGTTTTTACCATAAACACGGAAAGAAAAAGAAATCAAAAAGTGTAAATTATTATCTCAAGTAGTAACATAGACGCAAGAGGGCCGGGACACGGTGCGTGTGGCTCTAGTGAGTGAATAATGTACGACGGTGGAATATCTGAGGACAACGACGATGTCTTGTTGACAAGCGAAGCGGAGAGCGGGTTTTGTTTGCGGTTCTATAGCCCGTGAAACAGTGAGCTTGTCCAATAGACGCAAAAGTAATGTTAAGTACAGTGCTGTTCATTCAGTCCACCTAAATTGCTGTCGACGGAATAAAATTTTGCAAGTGTCTGAGACATTTTAGGACAGTGTTTTCCCCTACATAAATTGAAACAATTGTAGTTTTAATTTTTTGCTTGACTTTCAATTAACCGAAATACCCCTTAGACCCTTTTTAAATCGCAGTCACTTCTTGAAAACGTCTGGACGTTACCGAAGAAGATGTTCTTGGAATAAATCTGAAAAAAATAATATAATGCAGCAACATACTGCCGCTTACTACGTTGCTCTACCCGCTACCATCGCCGCTCGTCACCAAAGACAAGCCGGCGAATTCAATCAGTTTCAGGGCGCCGTGATCTCCGTACTGTGGCGTCTGCATAAATAACGGAACGGCGTCCGCCCTCATTCTCCTCAATGGATCCTCCAGGAGTTATTGCTGGAGACTGCGATGGATAGCCTTATCTGCTAGTGGTTTCAAAACGGTAGGAAACCAGATTTATACATTAGGGATGGAAATTACGTATTGCTACTGTTTTTGTTTGGTTTGGGCCATGTTCTTCATCAACGATACAATTTGCTGCAACTTATGATGGGAAAGGTCGCTGGCAGAAGGAAGGTTGGCAGTAGAAAGAAATCGTGGTTACACAACATCTAAGAATGAACTAGAATAGCCACCACTACTGAGCTATTCCGCAGAGCTAAAGAAGACTGTAAAAAGCTGATAGCCAACCTTCACTAGTTGGAGAGGTAATATAAGAGAAGAAGAGGACTGTTTTTGTCACATATTTTGGGATCAAGATATACATAACCCAATCTCGTCTCGGCAGCTGACAGAGACCGTATCGTAAGAGGCGACAGAAGCAAAAGCAAGCTATGCCATCCCGGCAGCCGACACCATCGTAAGACGCGACGGAAGCCAGCTGCGCGTAGGTTTTTACGTAAACCTTTTCTTAATTGTCCATATTATTATGACGTCATTAATATTGTTTATCTTTAGTTAGTGACTAACCGATGACAAAGCCTATTAAGGTGATTAAATAAGGCATCAATTACATTATACCATACCTATAGTTAATACCCACAACCCCATGTACGCGTTAAGTGTAATTGTTAGTAAAAATACACCCTAAAAAGTGAATTGATGAGCGAATCGCACAAATTGGACGTAAGGCAAGACGAATGACGGCGGAAACAATACACTCACTCTACTGATTAATTGTACCACCTAATACGATTTGTTCGTGTGCTCGGCTTTTTGTAAATCGTATGGGAGAATCTAAGAGGCTTTCAGATATTCAGTGCTGTTAAGGAACCGGATAGATTATCGTAGCTAGGTTACTTTGGGGGCTTGAATTTTCTTAGAAGGACGGAGGATTCAGATTTCAAATTAACGTAGAAGTTACGTAAGAATTTTTTGTCTCAGAAATAGTTGCTAAAACTTTATGTTAATTACACTTTTTAATGTATTATGTAAATTTCAAAATACTGTATTTTTTCTGTTTGAAAAGCGATGATTTCGGTGGGTATTCCAAACCTCGGCCGCGATGGATACAGCAATTATAATATAGGTGTTCCATCATGAGAATCTCTTAAACCTAAATGAATATGTACACTATTAAATTATTAATATTTATTATATCCTTTAAAAGATATAAACGCTCAAACATTACCTCGTCCAGGAAAGCATAATTTTCAATCACGAAAAAGTCTTATTAATTTTCCAGTTAATTATCAAGCTGAAAATAAAGTGATATCATCTGCATGGCTAAATTTAATCTGCCCTTTACACCTATACATACTATACATTTATATCGAATATAAGGCTGTATACACACGTAATTACACGCGGATTAGACGTGGATCTGGCCCTTAATCTGGCATAGCATGACGCGCTCACGAACGTGACTTCGTAGTTAATTATAGCTTAAACGATTACCCTTGATGTAGTTCCAATATCACTGATTAAATTTAACAAACACAAAGTGTCCTATGTAATTAACTTGTAATAAAAGGCGAAGCCATGGTGTTATGACGTAAGCAATTAGTAAAGTTGCCAATGTAAATTCTGTGGTTTGTTTTGTAAATCTGCCAAATGCGTGCCAGACCACGAGTACTGTAGTGTTTCTTAGTTACTTAAATACTTGTAAAGAGATAGTACAAGTATTTTACGTAACGTAAATTTTTAAGATTCTGGCATTCATGTGGGACCCGTGTTCCCGTCAATGGGTTGAGGTCAGCGACCTCTTACAATAACTGCTGACTGATTTACAATAACCATTTATGCACTAGTTTAAGGTTATCCCCCGTAGTATTGTAGACGTACCGAAATTCAATATGGCGAGAGTTGCCACTTGTCGTGTTCACTCCCGATATATTTTTGCATATTTCACGATTTTCGCTTACACAGCTGAGGCGAACAGAGCTGCAACTCGAACGGTACATTTTCCAGTCAGGGGCTTCGCACGCCGCGCGGAATACGAAATGCGTATTAAGTAATGTTCGCCTCATCATGTACAGGGGATGTACATTGGCTCTTTGAAATGTATTCAGATAACTAGACCTGTCAACAATCTTGATATACATAATAATAAAAAGACAGCGTACGTGTCTTTGACGCTGAACTCCACCTAAACGGCTGGACTAATTGCAACAAAATTTTTGTGAAGTATTTTAGAGGGACCGAGAGTTTTCGAGTCACAGTTGCACCCGGCAGGTGGTGCTGATGTCGAGATACTTCAAAGGACAAGCCAAACTATTAGTTATTGAAACGCCGCCATAACATAAGTTGTTTAATATAATGAGCATTTACTTAAGATACATGAAAATTTAAGGTCGGGAATACCCGATGTGAATAACTAGGGGATCAACCAAACCATATGCCGCAGAACGAAGTCTGCCCGGTCTTCTAGTAGATAATAAAAAGAGTAAAAAAAAAGTTTACCTACCTACACTGTAAATCAAGAATTTGAATTCTTGACTACACTAGAAAAACAGTGATTTTTGACCGTATATCCTATGGCATTCCCTACTCCCTACAGCCCAAACGGTTTCAGGGATTTCTAGAAGGTATCATTCATTGGATTCCAATCCATTGTAGGAGTAACATATGTAGACAATAGGCTATACAATTTTTTATTATACCCTCCCTATTTGTGGTCCTCTATTTTTTTTTTATAATAATGTGTAATAGTTATGACTTAATAAGTAAGGTAAAATAAAAAAATCAGGAAATTTATAACCTTAGAAATATTTTTCACTTAACTTGCAAAATATTTTATTTCAAAAACGTAACAAAATTTAATTATTATTCAAAATAGAGACAGCCCTACGTGGACCCAATAGCGAAATGTAACGTATTAGATTATTGGTCGTGTGAGTGCAACTCCTTTCAGAGTTGCAAGCAAATCGAATATTTATCAATACATGAGGGACTAGTCACCTAAATTGTAAACCGGTTCTATTCGGTTAGAACAGTGGTTCCTAACCTTTTTAATATTATTACCCCTGTGACCTGTGTGGAAAATTGAATTTACACCGACTTTAAAATGTTATAAAAACAAACAATACAAGTTACTTTTATCAGTATTTTCTTTATTTTACGACCGTTCTTTGTTACCCCCGAAAATAGTTGATTTACCCCCGCGGGGGTAAATACCCCCAGGTTAGGAACCTAGGAGAAAGAACCAGTAAAGTACTGCACAAGGAGGGTAATGTTTTTCGAATGTATGTAGGTATGTAGGTATGTTAATTTTTGACACGCTATACAGCTCAAACAGCTTGATAGATTTCAACGTATGACATGTCATTTGTTTCGTTTCCTTAATGGGAGTGACACAGGCTATAATTTTTTTTGTTAATAGGAGACACTAACATGTTTTTATATTCGGATTTTAAATTTTTCTACTGATTATTAACAACGATACAGACACTTAAAAGTTGAAGATTTACCATAGTTACTGTGTGCCCCATCATAATTAAACATTTTTCAGTCGTCATACTAGAATTTCTCAACCGCATCAACAAGATATTCAATTCACCCAATTAAACTATACAACCTGCCGATAGATGGCGCTGTCTATCGAAAAACTGTTGACGAGGCCCTTCGTTAATAGGTTTTTGTTCCCAAAGCCCCAATTTTTTGTCTAAATGGAACGAAGCTTATCCACAATCTCATTTGCCTGAGCCCGCCTTACCCGCCAATTATTCAATTTAATGCACATTCCGCCATTTTCGGCAATTACCACCCACTTTCAAGTAAGCCACAGTTTTATTTATTGCCAGTAATAGATTGTTGAGACAGGTTTATTAGTTCAAGTTAAGAATAGCAACACCTGTTGTTTTAACATTTTTATTTTATTTATTTTCAACAAAAGAAATTGAAGGGTCCTCATTCGTTTATCTATTCTTAATAGAATTGACCTTTTTTTATAATAAAACAAAAAAAGCTCAACTAGTACTTAATTACATTCTTTATCAACTCAATGACATACTACAGCTAATTTATTTACTTAGTTAAATAGATTTACCTAATAAATTAGATACATTACAACTACGATTAGGTAGTAATAAACTTTAATGTATTTGGAGAAATTCAAGTTACTTATAGATAAAAAAGTAGTTTAGTATCGAACTTGCATTGCCACTATGTCCTATTGCTGCTATTCATTTGCTTACTAATAGGACTAAAAATATAATTTTAAGGATTAATTAGTTATGTATAGAGGATTCCGACAAACACACAGACACATTAAACTTTGAATACCTCTTTTAATACTTAGATATATGTAAAATTCTAAAAAGGACTATAATGATTTGAATAATACGTTTGAAATACTTTTTGATATTTCAATACGAAGCTACATTTTAAAGTTATAATAATATTACTCTAAGATTGTGACGTTCGTACAGATAAAATTGACCAATTCAAACGTTCCTATACCCTGTTTTTTTTCACTGCGGACTAAATTGACATTAGCTGTGTTGCTAGTTTTTTATGAAACATTAATAGTGATGTGCCACTACCGTAACTTCTATCTTCTACCGATTTTCAGTAATAATTACAAAAATGTGTCTTTGCAATATTTATGGCATTGGCTACAGTCCATCGACCAATTAGAGTGTAGTTCCTGTTAAAAACTTGTTATTGCGTATTATTCAACATCAAATTTATATAATTGTCATATTTACTTAGTGTAATAAGTAATTTAAATTTTATAAATATATATTTTTTTATCTAATATCTTCATATTTACCATCATTTTTAAAAGATTTGTCTATTGTCAAATAATAATAAAATTAAGTGGTAACCGTAAAAAGTTACGATTCATAAAACCGGTATCGTAATACAACACTATTACTAAAAAGCTGGTAACATTATTTTGAAAATTGACATTTGCATGTGTCAATTTAGTCCGCAGTGAAAAAAAACAGGGTATAGTAATTCCGAAAAGGCGACAATCCTGCAGTTAACAGAAACACAATTTACAAGCGCGATTGTGATTGAAATGTGTTTGGCGAATAAATTACTGACAGGAATTAGTGAGACCACATCAGAACGGTACTTGATTGACCCAATTCTGTGTGCGGAAACATTATGCATAATACATAACAATCTGCCAGTCTGTTTAGAGATGGCTAATGAAACTTCTCATTATATCCTGATAGAATTTATAATTCTTGGCATACTCCTTCGATAACCCTGTATAATTAGGTTAGTCCAAGGTTTAACAAGTTAACACCCTATAAAACGATTTGAGTAGGTTCAAACGTCTGTAGCGTGGATATGTTCAACGGCGTTGCTACCAATTACTTCTAAAAAAATAATTTATTGTCATTTCTCATTCATAGTCAATTACTTTACATTGCAATGATAATTCTTTTATACAATACGAGCTGTTGCCCGCAGCTTTGCTTGCGGAAATTATAGTTTTGCGGTGATATTTACCCCCTTAAGGGTTGATTTAAAAATATCGTTGAATTAGGTTTTTTATCCCTTTCAACCATAAACCCATATACGAATTTGCAAACTGTTTGCTTTAAAATTTAGTTAATTTTCATACAAACTTTCAACCCCTATTTCCCCCCCTAAAAGTGTGAATTTCCAAAAATCCGTTCTTAGTGCTCTCCTACACTCTAAAAGAAACCCCTGTGCCAAGTTTCATCCTTCCAGATCTAGCCGTTTAGGCTGTAGCGTGTCTGTCAGTCAATCAACATTTTTATTAAGTACGAGCTGTTTCCCGCAGCGTTGCTTGCGGAAATTATAATTTTGCGGTGATATTTACCCCCTTAAGGGTTGATTAAAAAGAATCGTTGAATAAGGTTCTTCATTCTTTTCAACCATACACCCAAACACGAATTTGAAAACTTCTAGCTTTAAAATTTGGTTAATTTTCATACAAACTTTCATCCCATTTTTCACCCCCTTATGGGTTAATTTCCTAAATTTTTTAAAATTCGCACTTCTTAGCTTAGTATCAAATACCTAAATACTAATTTGCAAACTGCTTGCTTTAATTTTTTTTTTAATTTCATACAAACTTTCATCCCCTATTTCCCCCTCTTAAAGAGGGAATTTCCAAAAATCCGTTCTTAGTGCTCCCCTACACTCTAAAAGAAACCCCTGTGCCAAGTTTCATGCTTCCAGGTCTACCCGTTTAGGCTGTAGCGTGTCTGTCAGTCAATCAACATTTTTATTAAGTACGAGCTGTTGCCCGCAGCTTTGCTTGCGGAAATTATAATTTTGCGGTGATATTTACCCCCTTAAGGGTTGATTTAAGAAAATCGTTGAATAAGGTACTTCATCCTTTTCAACCATACACCCAAACACGAATTTGAAAACTGCTAGCTTTAAAATTTGGTTAATTTTCATACCAACTTTCATCCCTTATTTTACCCACTTATGGGTTAATTTCCAATTTTTTTTTAAATCCGCACTTTTTAGCTTAGTATCGAAAACTTAAATACTAATTTGCGAACTGCTTGCTTTAATTTTTTTTTAATTTTCATACAAACTTTCATCCCCTATTTCCCCCCCTTAAAGTGGGAATTTCCAAAAATCCGTTCTTAGTGCTCCCCTACACTCTAGAAGGAACCTCTGTGCCAAGTTTCATGCTTCTAGGTCTATCCGTTTAGGCTGTAGCGTGTCTGTCAGTCAATCAACATTTTTATTAAGTATGATGATGATAACTTGTTGTGTAAAAAAAATACATTCGTCATGTAACCTACTAGTTCTTAAGATGAAAAAAATTAATTGAATTTTAAGGCTCAATACGCCGTTTTCGAATCTTCACACCAAACGCGCTTTTAACATAATTATCTGCTTCGTTTTGTATAACATCCTATCTAGGCCTATCCATAGCTACAGTAAGTCTTTAAGGGATTTAAAGAGGAGCAGTGTTTCGGAATGTTGGCAGCTATATTCCACCACATTAAGCTTTGCTTGACATCTACTCTGCGCGTCATTACCCCATACGCTATTCCCCTACCTTTGGCATCCTTGGAACCACTTAATATTTTTTTACAGATACTTAATATAAAAATAAAGAAAAATGAGTT
>LGAG01000633.1:632378-652504 GCA_001278395.1 Lerema accius | reverse complement strand
GAAATTCTTTCAGTCTGTAAGATAGAACAAACGTAAATGTTCTCGGCTAAAACACTCACATGTCGTTTCTTCAAGTGCATATCGAGATAATAGACAGTGTTAGTCTTGTCCCGTGTGTTAGTCTTACCCCACCTTACCTTATATATATTTTTACGAGTTGACTTATTTTTTATGTCACAGAGCACGGCCAGTCGAACAGTGTACTGGGAAACGTTGGCATTTGATAAGTTCGTTTTGTTCTACTTTTTTGTCTGTGGCCAGAACGTTAAATTTAGGTGTTTAGGTAGTTACCCTGGCGAGTTTGTCTGGCACCAGCTCGTCCAACTGAGGCGCCTCGGGATCCCCTTGTTCCTGTTGCTGTCGAGCTTTGTGATGCTGTTCGCGTTTCACCTGCAAATAGTACATATAACCAATACACATTTATGTCGTATTTTCACTATAGCTACACCGATATTAGCTCGGATGATAACACCTAATCAGCGTCGATTTTTCGCTCATCAGAGCGCATTAGTTCTGAGCAGACTTGTATAATGAAAAGCCGGCATTAAGCCTAGTTCAAGCGATCCTATGTACTACAAATTGTAAACACTTGGCTACGCTCTGATCCGCTGTCTGTTTGACATACTCGTAGGCTTTTAAGTAGTGATAGCCTAGTTTCTCGTTAGCAAATAATCTTCGTGACTTGTCCACTATCCAATCCGTAGTACGAGCAGTACCTATACATCCTATATATCGTGATTTAAAAGGTAAACAATCTTGGCACTACTTTTATTCATTTCATTAATTAAAAAAAAATTTAGAAGTATACAGAAATTTATTTTAACATTAAATTATTGTTTATCCTTTCATTTTTTTTAATTTGTGTTTGTTGACACTGTAAGATTGTTTATCTTTTAAATCACGACGAAAAAAACGAGGTATAGGTGTGGTATACGCGTAGGCCACAAGTTATCACACACGATTCAGGACACATTCGTATTGTTCTTGTACAAATATGAACACTATTTATCACCTGTACTTGTGCCGCTAGAGCGCTCTCCTGTTCCGCTTTGCGTTTTGCTTTCCTCTGTTTGTTTCTAAGTTTTTTCAACTCTGACGGCGCCAGGTTTTCTATGGACAAGATTACACTATAAGTCAAATTAAATAATTCATTATGACTTATAAGTCTTTTAGTAAATAAAATACGCGAAACATTCAAAACTAAGTACACAGTTTAATTTTTCTGAAATGTTTTAAGCGAGCCACATGATCACTGACTTGGATAGTCATTGCACCCGATAGTCAACATCGCCCACAAACAGAGGCACCAAACATATCAGCTTCACAAAGTACCTACTGATTCTCATAACATAACGAGTACCTAATTTGGCGACTGAATTCCAAAAACATCATGCAACGTTTTATTTGGGAACCATAACTCCACCCGTAAAAATATCAAATACCTACATTATTAAATAACAAAAATAAAGAAATCAAAAATTCTTTGAGAACCACTGTGCACACAAAAACCGGACACGGACACAGAGACAAAACACAACGTTTTGATTGATAACCTTTCCTAGTCGTGCGCCGCACATTTGTCTCTCGCAGTGCGGCGCGGATCAACAGTGACATGTTAGGGCGTGTTTAGACCAAACGAGCGAATACTTATTCTATACCGATTCAAAATTCAAAATCATTTATTCATATAGGTATCGATGATACACTTATGCACGTCATCTTTTAATCTACTCCCGTTTCGTAAAGGTGCTTTAATGTGGAGTACAAGAAACGGGGAAAAGACATTATTTTTTGATTGTTTTAGTGTAAATACTGGAAACAATTCTTTGGAATATTCTAATACAATTATTTTATTATAATTCTTGCAAAGACAGAGAGAGAGGAGTTTTAATTTACACTAAAATATTTTTTTACTTTTGCTCTCGTTCGCTAGAATTTGTTACAGAGTAAGTACAGTTTTTAGAGATGATTGTGCATTGGCAAGCTCTACAGAATAAACTTAAAAGGGGACATAAAATCTACAACTAAAGTTAGGTACCAACCCAGCTTTCCTAGTCTTAACATTAGGCACAGAAAAACAGATGAAGCCTTGGCATAAACTCCATTTACGGACATAATAATAGGGCAAAACAAGAGACAGTCGTTCCATCAATTCCAGCCCTCGTGTCGCCACCGGACTATAATAAGCAATTGGTATCATAGACAATTTCGCAAATAGTACCGGCGCACCCACGCCACCTGTGATTTGAGACCAGCGTTGCCAGATGTTTTTGTAGAAAGTCGGGATTTAAAAAAAAAAATAGTGAAAATAGCGGTACATGGTAAGAAAAGTATAAACCTGAATCTTTCGAAAAAATTAACACCTCCCGATACTAGTTTTCAGTATTCGGAATAAAAAATATGATACTTATAATCACATTTACCCAATTTTCAGGTACTTGAATCGTAAGAATGAAAACAAAATCTGAATTAAAAAAAATTACAAACAATCAAAGTCAAAAATAGTTTCATAATCCCCAAAAAGCGGGACAATTTCTTTCCCTCACGGGATATCTAACCAGGACCTCTCATTAAAAATCGGGACGTCCCGCCGAAAGTGGGACGTCTGGCAACGCTATACCGCGGCAGTTCCTATAACTCCTTATAATCGCCTTTGTAATTTCTAAAAGCTCGGATGCGCTTTGCCGCCAATTACAGTAAATTGTAAATGATAGGAGTCGTTGGAATTATTATTCTTTATTGCCTGCCATTTACTAGATTATTGAGAATAGTAAGACTGCAACTCATTTATGGCCTAATATTGGGCACAGGGCTTTCTTTATAACAGGGAAGACTAAGACTCCCAGGTCAAACCCCACCAATCTGTTCCAGTCAGATTGGAGATGTTAATGACTACCACTCTCGGAAGTTTTTATTCCGTTTTTTCCGTACTTTGAAGTGCTCCGACATGGCTTAAGATCTTAAGACGATAACAACGGTCATCGACGTCTTAACGTGCCAGTCGAGACACCATAGCGCTTAAGAAGTTTTAGCCACTAGCGGTCTTCCATCGAACCATTGTACCACATACCCGCAATATCTTAACAAAGTTAAAACCAGCGTAAGCCGCCAGGTATCACTTCTAGTAGCACCACCTGTCAGCCGCCTTCCCCATTCCCCATTCAGTAATTAACATACAATACACATGAATTATTATAACGCGACGTCCGCATCGTTCGCATGGTGCGCCGAAAAAAAAGGCATATAATAATAGAGTTTGTTAACATGCGGATATTTGCGCAAGTTATTGTGCCTTTAATCCGTCTAGGGACACGTCGCACACACAAATTGCTGCTCTAATTCACTCGATTTCGTAAACCTAATGAAACAGCGGCCGTGGCGGCTGCGGCAGTGGCGGGGCTCTCAGTCGACTCGTGTTGTATCGTGTCGTGTTGTGTCGTGTCGCACAGGTCAGACGGGTCAACTATTCTCATAATTAAATTACCAATTATGGAAGTTTTTATGGCGGGTTCATTGCGCGGCAAGCGGAGATTTATATCTAGGTATATATTTTAAAAGATCTAGTGCGATGCTCTGTATGACTGTCTATCTATGTGTAGTCTGGTCATGCTATTGCACTTGATTATTTCATTATTTTACGACGTTTTAGTTGCCTAATATAAAATAGTGTAACAGTATAAAGTATATCAGTTTACTTTAGAAAATACAGCAAACAGAGTTCTTAGCAAGTCCGAAGCTTTGTCCTATTAGAATATACAGGTTCTCAATTCATATCACTAGTTGGTGTGCAATAAAGTGTTATTGTATTGTCCAAAAGCCAACACGAAAGCGACAATAGCCAACCCTGACAACGCCCTGCAACGAGACGCGATGTCGCAACATCGACCGGCCAAAACTCGTTCGAATGCCCCACTCGATCGAGTTTCCCGTTTACTTCGAATACCTACACTGTTTAGAATCGGTTTTGAAATAAACGCTCGGGGACACCAAAACCATACATATCTATACTGTACCGATTTCATTTTATCTGCCACGAGAAATAAGTTTTAGTTTCGACAACCTATTCATGACTTGCTACAGGGCAAGAGTGTAGTAAGTATATTCTATAACTAAGTCTGGAGTATTTCCCATCAGGCTTCACATGGGATCGGTGGAGGGGTTAGTGGCCAACCACAATGTCGGGAGTTTTTTTGCCCCCTACAAGAATCAGTTGGCAACAACCGTTTGGTATTAAGAGCAGTTCAATTTTCTTTGAAACATTTTGAAATATCTCTTGCATCAACAACTATCCTCATGACTCATGACAAATAAACAACGCTATACATTTAAAACCAGATAGTAAGATTCCCTGTCTCGTGGGCGTCATAACACCACAAATAGACGAACGAAATACACCCAGACCAAGAACAGAAATTTTAAATGAACATACAAACTTCCGCCTCACTCAGAATCGAACCCAAGGCCCACGAAACGACTTTCCGGCACGGTAACACCACCACGCCACATGGGTCGTCATCACTTAACCGTTACCACTTAAACTTGTTACTACAAATCCCCAGTAGTCTATTTCCTCATGACACCCCAACAAACTCAGTGAAATGCCTGAAGCGCGCACGCGCCGCCTGAAGGTTAAAAGAGCGAATGTTACGCTACAGAACGCATACCATTCGTTGAGTGTCCTTTGTTTGACGACGCAACATCTATTTGCATACCGTTACGGCCACGAACGTGGCGATTCAAAAGTTATTACTAGTCGTAAACGCAATAACATATTATTATACTAAATTATAATTTATATAAATGGCTGTTATAGTTTATTTAGTAGCGATGCTGTAAAGAATTACGTTTTCGATTCGCAGCGATACATTTACAAATCCGTTAATTTTCAATGGACAAATTATCATGATAGACTAATAAAATTATTTCAAGCTGCCATTAATAAAAGCCGTATTTTACAAACATCTAACTGTCTCCATAATTTGTCCTCCAAGAACCAATGAAAATAATGGCGCTATAAGCCGAAACCAACCGCTACCAACATTGCTTAACTGGCGTGATCATTTACGATTAGAAAAGGCCACCGAACCACGAAGCACAATTTGTAAAATGCAATAGTGTCCTTAACCACAATACTCGTATATCATATTAACTGCAACGAGCAATTTGAAATGAACTATATACAATTATACAGTATAAAGACATGTATTTGGGACTTCCTTCATTGTTTTCCAACCACCGACTGTCAGTTAATGCTTTTAGCATCAACACAATATTTTTAGTAAAATTCTATAGTTAGTTACAAACTAAATTGAATCAAGAACTGTTTTTAGTTTTCACATCCTCCAATTTACAATTTTAACAAACATCACGCATCCATTATAAATAATAAGCAGCACACAAAAAAAGATAAGACAGAAGAAACATAAAAGAGACATGATAAATCCGTTCAATTAAAATAAATATAAATGATGACTTTCATTTAAATTTCACAAATCACATACAAGCAATTTGAAACGTGAGATTGAGTGCACGCGCACGTGCCCCACATACAAAAGATGACGATGTTAACCTCTCGTCTCACTAGATAGGAATGAGCTAAGCTAATAATAATACATGATTGTGATAATAAAACTTAATTCAATTATTCGTCCGACCCCGTCTTAAAAAGCGAAGAAATAAACGTATTGTTAAACCTTATGCTACCTGCGTGCGTATAGAAAAAATATTAAATAATTCTACCAATGAATGTTTTCTAGTCTCTATTTGAAATCTACTATATTTCAGTGAGCTAGGTAGTCCATCACAAAAACTCTCCCTTTCAAACAACATGTCTTTCACTGCTTCAATTCAATTGCCATCAATATTTGTATTTACGCCTTTCACATGCATCGATTACGTTACGGATAACTAAATTATTGATCGATACGTACTTACTGATACCTTTTCTTTAATAAAAACTTCTTTCCATAGGCACGGTTTTTAGGCTAATCTTTTCCGAATGAAAAATCATCTTCATTATTTTATAATTTATATTCTACCTACTACACTATACGATTTACGATACTTATGAACAAGAACAAAAATATTACTTTTTACTCGTTACCAGGCTACGTTATGACCACATCTTATTTCGTTCGTTTATAGGCGTTCGGCTCAACTATAGAACCGTTCTAACAAATTGATGAGCGATATTACAGACGTCAATAACCAATTGTTGTGATAGATATGATGAATGTTCACGAAAAGGTGCGCATGAGCACGCGTCAAGCTTAATGTAAAGGTATAAAGAACTTATTAATCTTACAAACATTTGATAGAAAGTTTATAATCGGACAAAAAAGCTCATTTTATGGGACTATAAAATTCTTATACAAAATAATCTTTTTTCAATTTCAAGAAATCCGTAAGAAAATATTTTTGATAATATCTAACAGATGATTTAAAAAAAGATTTAACAGAAATTAAATTAAACTTTAAAGAGAGTAAAAGTAAACAATGAGGACATTTTAAAAAGCACAAAACGAAACGAGGGCGACATTTAGGTATACCAATCGAGAGCAATTATAATATCTTTCAATTACATAACTGCACTTTTAAAATCAATGTTTAAAACTATTTTTAATTTCATCTGTATCTTCCGACAATAATCGAGACTCCGAAACAGATCGTAAAACAAAGATACTATTCTCATCAATTAACATTAAATGACGCAACTGTAGCACGCTTCATAAGCAAGACATGGTCTATTTAATTATAACACTTATCTTTTCATTTTGATCCATTA
The DNA here is from genome assembly GCA_001278395.1 of Lerema accius. Taxonomy (NCBI): domain Eukaryota; kingdom Metazoa; phylum Arthropoda; class Insecta; order Lepidoptera; family Hesperiidae; genus Lerema; species Lerema accius. The sequence goes on along the minus strand of LGAG01000633.1, from coordinate 645,720 downwards.
GCTCCCTCGTTAATGATTATGAGATTAACTATATTCGGCACGACCGATTGGGAAATACGATCACCTGCCGACAGGTACTACTAAGAATATACTACAGCAATATCATTGTACGAAATAGGAACTGGATTTTATTGTGAAACACGACTAGAGGATTGATAGGTCCAACGATACTTAGCTGTCTAATAGATGGTGATGAAAGTTAAAATAGATGTTATGTTATGTATTTCCGCAATGGAGAATATGGCTGCCCAAACATATCCTTCCATTTTTACCCACGAAGGATCGGAGATGCTATATACGTTCGGAATGAAAGATTAGTTTGTCCAAAGCTATGTTGCTATTTGTCTCCAAAACTACCAGACTGATCATCTATCACAGGCCTTTAAAATTTTTAAATTTCTTTTGGGTTTATTTTAAGTTCACTCTTATAAACCATTTAGTTTCTACTACCACCAAAATTATATCTATTTAAACCAGTATTTTAAATTTTTATTATCTGTATTTAAAACGATTTTATCATTACAATTACACTAAATTAGGTACGAGTATCATTAAAAACTGATTGGCTAATACAATTAATAAATACATCGGCAATAACGAAACGGCTACAATTATTGGCAAAAACTAGTAAGACATAAATGGTGGCTTCGAAATCGTATCGATCAAGTGATTTCTATATTGACGTAATAGTACTGTCCCAATTGTCGATACAAGATACAAGGTACCGTGTGAAAGTACAACTGTTGCATATAGATTTCCTGATAACCATTGCTAAAGATATCCTTAAAGGGATGTGACGCAATTATTGTTGATTATCGATACACAATTCGACCTCGAAGATAGTGACACATTTTTTCTATGCACCCAACACCAAATAAAATAAATCAGATAAATGTAAAGCTATTCGATTTATAAAATAAAACCATCGAAAATTATTTTCGCGTCGCAGGTATGTTTATTGCAAAGCTATTTGAAACCCTGGACTCATTTCAATGTACATGACACAAACACATTAATTTAAATATATTTAACTGTACACACATATTTTTCAATTCCTAAAATTACAAGCCTGTGGTTTAGCGTCTGTATGACTGCCCATACCAATACGTCTCTTCCAGCCCATCGAAACCTCTAGTATTCGTACTTAGTCAAAGTTTAATCCGGATGCGACCTGTCTTTGTAACAAATTAACTCACCAGCATCAACTTACCGCAATCTTACGCATAAAACGCAAATTTTCCTCGAAATAAATCGGAAATGGCTAATCATTCAATCCATACTTATTATGGTATAGTACCGTCGAGAAATGTTGAATCATAACTTCAAATGTTTACGTCATAACCGCATCCGAATCGGATGCATGATTTGGCAAAGTAGCAATAAGCTACGTCACATGACGTCGGATATCCGCTTCCACTCAACTGATGGATGGATGGATGGATGAAGCATCGGATATAGCGCCGGTGTTACAACAATTCAGAGTCAGTAAAGAGAGGGGATGATTAGCTTTATCCATAGTTCTATACCATTTGCCAAGGATGTATGTAATTGTAAACACATAATGTGTTTATGGTTTCAATGTGCTTAGGTTATAAGCATTCAGGTGTAACTGACTGTTAAGTCATTAATTCCCAATTAAACTGTACAGTTTTGCACAATAATCTATTTATTGAACATAAGATGCCCTAATAGGAAGAATTGCAATTAAAATTAAAAACGAAAAGTACGTTAACAAGCTATTACGTTCCACATTGTGGACGCGCTAGGTCGTAGGTGTACACTAAACCTCAACAGTTATAATACGTACCTCCAACAATAACATTCACGTATTAATTCGCAATATCACGGGTACTTACCGAGTGGCCCCATTCCCACAAGCTTACCTGTTTATTTTTACGCTGACAAAATGCGCTTTGAAAAATAAATTCACGTTACATGTGTTTAAATTGCGCCGGTATGTGACCTGTGTGATTATTGTTTTATTTAGTAGCACGCAAAATGTTGGTCCGTTTAACCTTCCCACATGGTCCAACGTGTTATCGTTTTAGAACCTCATACGCGATCCCAGCACAGGGACAATTAAGGGGTGAGTAATTGACAAAATTATACTGCTCTAGTATCTGTTTATAACGCTAGACTGATATAGATTGCTGCAAAACATCTATAGCGAAAATTGTTCTAGAATACACAACGGTACGACGAGAAAAACAAGTCTAATATCTCCATTTATTTAAATTCAATAGAACAGTTGTCGAATAGTGTTGCTACACCTGCCATTATGTCGGTGCCTAAGTCTGGTCCCCTTCTATAAACCGACAAACCCTGTCGTATGCATAATTAATACACCTGCAAGCACTACAGAGAGTTTAGTGCACAACCAAATGTGTAAACATTTGTCTTTGATGTAAAATCTCTACGTATATAACTTGTAATTAGTACAAACAAATCAAAGAAAACACTTCAATGGGCCAGTAAGGAGTGTCTTGTTGGAGCGAGTCTTATGTTTTATGGTAGTTGTAGGTTGAGAAAAATCCATTTTTTCTTACAACCAATACTTCCAAAAATTATAAAAAGTGAGTGATTTTAGTAACCCTCAAACTCATACCGATTTTGCAACCAACAAGGACATCGCACTAGCACGGCGCGCGGCGCGCCTTTTGAACAATTGCATCAATTATGTGCACCTGGTGTTAGATAATAATCCTAAGCCAGGCGGCCGCTTCGCTCAAATTAACATTACCTTCTATAGTAGTGTAACTCTTTTATACAAAATTGAAAAACCAAATTGTTTTTGTATGCTGACACTGAAAAACAAAATTATACCATGTTCTACTATGCAGTTGGTATAGAAGTGTGTTTAGACTGTAAATGCGCTGGATTTATTATAAAAAAGTATTATTTCGCAGTGGAACTTTAAGGCGTTCGCAAAACCATAAATTCCGCCCATTAATGTAGAAACATCTTTTATTCGATTTTGCCCAAATTTCTGTAAATTTTTCCCCTTTTTTTACGGGATAAAATATGTTGTATTTGCTGAGACCCATCCTATCTGCAAAGTTGAATACTCTCTAATTAATGCATTCTCTTAATAAATTAAAGATTGTGACCTCTCCCGCAGTTGCTTTAGTGGTTATTATCAACACGAACCATCACATTTTAAGCTTTCCGAGTTTATATTGGTACAAAATAATTCACGTCATGTTAATATAGTTCTCTTTTTGTGATAAATATCTACGAACATGAACTAAAAAATATACGTAAACATACAAACGTAAATAAAACCAACGTATTTTAATGTTTTTAATATATTTCCAAGGTTACCTTTGTCGTATACTGAAAGTAAAGTTTCCAATTTATAACAACAACATTATAAATTCATAGCAACATGGAACGCGGCGGTTCTTTTATTATAATTGAGTTGTCAGAGTTCACAAATAATTTAAGTAACCAACTGTTTACTTGCTTCATCGTTGTTTTTAACGATTATTATATTATCTACCTACAAGTACATAACTTGTAATTACTAACCAGTTTCGGTTCCCACGGTATTTTTTTACTTGACTACGAACGATCCCACCGGATAGGAAGTCGCGATTTCATCCTAAATGGCAACTTAGAAGAAGCCTATTCACTCTAGACTTGATGATACCCACATCATATCTAATCTTACGGGAACACAGAAGCCGGTAACTTATTATACTCCTCCGCAGTACCATAAAACAAGCGTATCATTACATTCCCACGGTAATAAATTATTAATATACAATTTTGAATTATTAACCGAATTTGCAGCTGTCAGTAAAATATATCGGTAATAACTTCAAAACAGACTTGACAGACAGGAAATTTCGTTTGCTTTTCAAGTAATAAAAAGAATTAAAGCCCAAATTATGGTCGAATGTTGACCCCAGAACGGGTCTTCTAGTAGCTTCGAACCAATATCGGCGACTGCCAATCACCATTTTATCACGTAGTCAGGTAGTCAGTCAGCAAGTAATCTAAGCTATTAATAGTCATTGACCGTATTGTCAACATGAGCGCTGCCGTATAAACATTAGTCAGAAAAAACCCACTCGATTCTCCCCTGATGGACAATACAAAAATGGAATGAGTAAAGTTCCGTAAGCTTACGTGGCGGTGTAACACGCTCTGCGTAGGTGAACACGTGCTTTGAATAAATATTTTGATTTCTACTACATAAACAATACACCTGTAATTATTTTTCAAATGGGAGGGAATACACTATCATCTACAAATGATTTCAAGTTCTGTATATACAAAACATAATTATGTACAAAAATGAATTTGTTCCTACCGGGTATCCTAGGAGATAAAACGTTATGTCATTCTCCCAGTACTGTATTGACTATGTTTAACAATATTTTAAGTAAATAAACCGAATCTAATAAAACTACATTGCTTTGAAGAAACTATTCCTTTGATAGATAATATCACCGATAATTCTTATCTAAAAACAGGATGTCTTTATACATAGGACACTTACAGCTCACTGTATAGGAAATTCAGTCAATACATAATGCACTATTATTATCATACATTCATAAATAAATCCCGAAGTCGCATGCGCAGCCTAGTGACGAATAAATTGAAGACGTCGGAGTGACGTAGGTCAGAGGATACGTTCACCTCTTGCCGGGCCGGAGGGTAACGTATTACTTGTTAGAAGGTTTGGGAGGTCGCGATAAGACACATCGGAGACGTACAAGATATTTAGTATTGAAGGTATCTCGGTCAAGATGTCGAATAACGGCGATTTGACATCTTCTTTACAAAGGCCATGTAACAAATTTGATACGTGCGTATTGAAGCGAACAAAGGACTCGATTACATTTAGTGATGTCACAATAAATTAGTTCGACGTTAGTGACGTCACAGGGTTCCCTATGACGAATGACGATGCATACAGTTTTTGAATGACAGAAGACGTAAGACGTGCCTACAAACCGCAATGGCATCATGACATCATGAATGTGTAAGCACAGGATCTAGTAGACGTATCGACATAGCTAAATGATGACAAATAGTGAGGGGAAACATTTCATACATCACACCTGCCAGCAACCACCTGACTCATTCGAGAATTCGTATTAGTTTAGAGCTAAGTTCATCGCGAGCTAAATGACTAATCGGAAAGTAGGACCCTTAACTGAGATTTTTAATAAATTTTTAAACTTAATTTAGCTGTATATAACATTATAACAACATAGTATAATTCACAAAAACGCGGCTAACTTTACAAAAATTCTCATACTTCCCTTTATATACGACAATCAGGCCATAAAGGATACTAAACAAACGAAATCTGCAATTGTCTCACACGATTACATACACAATGATACTCATATACCTATTTTAAGATGTTTGTGAAAAGAAAGGCCTCATTCACATCATATCATAAATACGTGCGTATGATCAGAAAATAAAAGCCCCCACCGGGACATCGGTTAAGTTAACACCCGGACATGAACCACAAAGGGCGAAGTTTAATCGCTATTTTATTTACACCCGGATGCGATCAGCTCAAGGTTTATAAGACGTGGTAAGGTAAACAAACCCAATAACGGCATAAGAATGTTACTGAAGCTTTTATCACAGTTGGTCTTGATCATTTAATACCTCACTATAGGGAAGGAATCCCTTATTGAATCTGGAGAATTAAGAGCTACAGCTTTACCGTTGTAATCCAGTCCAATAATACCAATTGGTAAAGGGGTTAGTGCTTAACCAAAATGCTAAATGTTTTTACGTCACTCGTATGCCTCCAACATCATCCCGAACTACGTTAGCGCGCCCAACATTTATGCCACTAACGCTCACTCATCCCACTACTGACCGAGTCATCAATTGCATAGGTTCACACATCGCTTAGGATCGACGACAACTAGGTACAAACTAGGCATAGATTTGTTTGTCCGGATTAAAGTACAATTTATCTGCAGTCGGATCTTCTCATATAAGTATGTATGTATATGCATAATTTTAAATCGCTCTAATCGTTTCATCGAATAATTAGTGCAAGTGCCATATAAGGGTTATCTTAGTCATGCTAACTGATTTCTAGTGAATGATGATCCAATATATATTGATATTCAGTAATTGTTGTAACAAATTGCTGTGACCATAAGAGAGAGACACGAGTCGTACTTTGCAATGACAAATGACATCTATAACTTTACGATGACGAATATTTTATTCTTGTTGTTATAATCATGTAGAATCAAATGGGTCGGAAATAATAATAACGCTACACACTCAAATGGAAAAACATCTAATTAAAGATTAATACACAAAATCACAACAACATTATATTTTAAGTGTATAAGTTGCGGCATTGATCGTACAACTTTTAATAAATTGACCTATAGAGGTCATAGTCAGAAAATACAATATTATTTTTGTAGAGTCGATTGTTCCAATCTAATATAATACTATAAATATGATGCTAAAAAGCAGCTCGATTATGACTTTAGTAGCCATCATCTAGTATAAGGCAAAATTGTTTTGGAATTAAGGACATAAAATATTGAACTTTTTTCCGCTTCTTATAGATCTCTTATAGATATTCTTAAAAGGTTAACGAACTTTACAACAATGGTAACAACTCACAGCTAACTTAGCGACTGCAAGCAGTGTGTTATATTAATTAAATGGCTTCACAATTTAAGTCAACTATTTTTTAAGCACGTGTTTAGATTTAAACAATTCAGTTCGATCGTAGCTATCAAATCAACATCCGAAGCGAAGGAGTAAAGTTCAATTCCGACTGCGGAAGTGTTGATCAACACGCCCACAAATTAATGTTAACTAATAAAATCAGCATTTGACCGTGATCTTGCCGTGTGAAAAATTATAATTTATAAACATGAACCTTTTATAGCTTTAATAAATTGAATTTTAAATAATAAATATCGTCACGAACCCTCGCAGCTGGACAGAAGGTCGAATTCAAGGCCTTAATTATATTAGGGAGGAAATATTTAAGACATGTGGTGTTTAAGATATTATTTACGAGTTGTATCTCGTACTCGGAAACTATTTGACACACACAAGAATATAACAGGAATGTTTATGATCCGCACTAATGCTGCTGCCCAATGCCATGGCCCGTTAAGGAAAATTTAAGTTGTTTTCCCAGGAATTAATGATCCGTGATAGTCAGCGACACTAATCTGAGGCACTACTCATTTCATTCGGTTCATATAACCATTGAATAAGTACTAGGTTATATCTGAATTAAAATATGTATATTTTGGAATCCTATAGATGGTTGTTTGCAAAATAGCGAACTGGCGCGCAACTATTTATAATCAATACCACAAAACCCTGCCCACGATATAATCTACTTGCTCAAAACAACGTTACAAAGAACTATATTATTTTAAGCAACCATATTATAGTAAAAATGAATTCTATACACAACATATATTTTACAATTGATCTCTGATAGAGAACCGGTGCTTTATTTTGCTTACACAACGGTGTACAGCGGACCTATGTATATCTCGATTAAAAGGAATAGTGGGCGGAAAATCGATTTGTTCGCGGAAACTATAACAATTATATCGTGTGTGAATTATAACATCAATGGGACATTAAACACGGAAGGGCCATCCGACGACAGCTATGTTACATCTGTGGGAACAAATAAATCTCGCCAGACAAGACCTCGCACTCTTTGTTAAAAATACCGGGTTTTTCCGATAGGATTTCAAAACGTTATTTGCATGAGCGTCGACTAATTGGTATTATACATGGAACTCCGTTAAGACAATGTACCAACGAATCTGTATACAATAACCTTTTTTGTTTCGTTACAAATGTGGAAAAACCTAGATTTGTATGAAGTCATAGCGGAGACAAAAAGTAAATACAAATCAAAGAATACTCTGTACTTATGGAAGTAATATTAGCTGCATTTCGCACACTTTGTATAACGGTCTACTTCTACGACGGACGAGACTTCTAGTATCAGAGTACTAGATCAAATCAAAATGCTGATAAAAACTCAAAAAATTATAAATAACGTTTTAACCGAGATAATCACAATTTATGTTAAAAATATTATTCTGTTTAATATGTTTAATGTTCGATTAGACAATTTTCATAAAAACAGCCAAACAAATAGTAACCACAAATATCATTTTCTGATGGTAAATTGTCATCGACTTCCATAAACGTAACACATAAGTCATCTCCGGCGAAATACTAGAAATATTCATTTACATTTTAGAGTACATCCATATTTCGTGCAAATCATTCAATTACGTCTTACTACTAAACTACTTACTTACTAATTAAGTCACATAAAATATGACGGTGACTTAACACATACTCGTATGTCATCGAAGTAACTTCTTGCGGTGACAAACTTGAATTTACGTATATTTTGACGCAATCAACTGTAGTTTTGACGTTTCGGTAACTAACCTGTAACGGTAACGTCTAATTCAATTCATGAATTTAATTCCCACCCTAATTGGATTCATATGTTGACACCTATGACATATGAACAGCATGAATAACACGCTTGTCTGTGACAATTCTTAGTATAATAATATTTAATTAACATTATTCATTATGTACCATATCGGTAATTGCATACACGCGTGTCAAACAATGTTACACTAATGGCTATTAATTAGATGTCAGGTAAAACTAAGTCCTTGACAGAAACTAATACCTCGCCTAGTACTATAATCCTTTCACTTATTTAGGTAAAGAGGAAAGTCATATGATTTCGGAGTATAGAAAAAGCTATACCATTGAATGAATGTGCAGCGTTCGACTTTAAAAATTACAATGTTTTTTTTTATATATATTTTTTGTTTAGGACCTACTTGTCGGAATCATTTTGTTTTTGTATTTTGTTCGAATAACAAAATTACAATTAAATAGGATAAAAACATTATAGAGGTAAAGTTCAGAACGTGCGAAACATAATGTTTATCGAATGTTTGTTTGTATGTCCGCGTCTTATGCAAGCTTTACATCCCCAATTGCTTGACTGATTCCGACATATGAGGTGACATTAGATCCATGTACATTGAGGGAGTGACATATTATTATATCACTTTTAATACGACATCCTCATGCTCTTATTTTCAGCACATTTTTTGTTTTTTAATGTCTACTAGTTTCTTATTTTACTACTGCATTTTTTTTAATTCCCTATCCATTTTCTGTCGTGTACGATCTGTCAGTTAGGTGTAAAGGATTTCATTCCACAGACAATGACCAGATATCGCCACAAGTCGGAACTAATCACGTTTAAAGTGCGTCGTGACACGGAAGTATATCTACTGGTAGTGCAATATAGGTAGGTACCTACTATGCAACTAGGTAGATACTTACTATTTGGGCTCAAGCGAACGCTATTAATAGACATACCGATGTGACAAGATCACGTTACGTTCACTATAGGAAACGAACACGTGTCCAATAACTTCCGGAAGGAAGTTAATATGCTGGCCGTAGCTTTTGTTTTGTATAGTAACCTCCACTATGTTGACTATCTATTAATAAGTTACAATTAATATAAAACTTAATTATATAAGCTATGTTTACAATCACGAATATAATTGATAATGCCATATAATTATATTATGTTACAGTATACATATAATGGACTATAAATTAGGTTTAATAAGCCGCCTTAGCGGGTAAAGGTGCTACGATAACAATCGTAATATATATTTACAATCATACGAGCACAAAAACAATCGTCACTTATGTTATTATAAATAGAGCATGTATATCCCAGTTCATGTTTTATTCTTTTAGATATCATGTGTCCAGACGTATAAGAACAAATGTATTCATGACAATAATAATTTCATGACAGTAAAAGCCCCATGTCCGAATATCGGTTCATCATTGACGACCCGTACGGCGCAATGGTTGCCGGGCCGCGCGTCGTTCCGAAGATCCCGAGTTCGATTCCCAGCGGGACGGAAATTTGAATTATGAATTTTAGTTTCTGTTCTCTGTTCTCTCCTATGTGTGCATTGTCTATTAGCGTAGTTTGTGGCTCCTACTACACAGGGAATCCTACTATGAAGCTCTGAGTTCATACACCGTCTATGTGTTAAAGATGAAAACTCCACAATTCAAAACAACATATTTACGTGTAGGATCCAAATTAAAGTTATGGCAATGCTCTATCATAATTTTATTATTATTTATGCGAAACGTAACAACATAAAAATTAATTGGATTTAAGAAAACATACATGTAAAATATGACTTTATAGACGAATAATAAATGTTTAGATTATGCCCGACCTCAAACAATGTGAATTATGTTTATATTATATTAGGTATTAAAAAAACGACGAAGTTTGAAACGAAGTTATTTTAAATGGGTCCTGAATTATATAAAAAAAAATATTGTTCTTAAAACATATTGTATATTTCATTAAAAAATTATAATGTCTGTGATATCTATGATCTATCTATATTGATTTTATCTTTTGTGCCTTATGTCTGGTTAATAAGATTCAGTATTAATCAACACAGTGAGCAGAGAGAAAACCCTAATTTATCTATTGTTCTGGTACACATTTACACCGCCCTTGTATTGGGAGATTTTAATAAACAAGACAGTTAAACTTCAGTTTCATTACAGCATAATGCGGACCACTAAAAAAAATTAATAGTCATACAGCATTCCCAGTATTCAAATTTGATAATCTCCATTTATAATATAATATAAATAAGATAGTCTGAATGAAATTACCGTTACTCTTATAACTAATATTGTATTCTGCAATAGTTGAAGATAAACTATTTACGATTAATGGTACCACCATTAATAAAACATTTAACGCTCCTGTTAATGTGTTGACCGTGTTCGGAATAAAATAAATATAAATAGCGGAAAAAACTTCAGAAACATTTGATTTAATGCAACTCGATAGACTGTTACATTTTGATTTATTCATTGATTCATTGTTGATTATAATAATCTCACGGCTCCCGACGAAGTGGTAAAAACTAACAATGCAGTAAATATTGTTTAAAATTATGTTACAAAAAATATTTAATTTAAAGCAAAACTCATACAATCACACGCTTTAAGAATATACACAGTCAACAGAAGGAAGGTTAATGGACTAGTGGAAGTTAAAATGGACATGTATACCTAATATCGATCGATACTATAATCTATTATTTGACACCACACAGCAAGTCTTGTAGTATAAACAAGTACAATAGGAACACCGTTGACTACCACATGATAATATTAATATGGATCTTTTGAACCTATTAAGAACAAAAATAACACCGGCGGATACCGCATAAATTATAAATAACACACACTTAATATTATTATTTTTCGCACAAGGCTAGATACTACTGGATGGCTTTACTAACAATGATAAATGACAGTCGCATCAATACGTAACACATCCGCTAAGGTAGAACCTACGAGACTATAATCGAACAGGATGTGCAACAAATTGCGTCTAGTTGCAATCACTCATACGATTGATACTTCCTCGTGTTAACGAAAGGCAGATGTAGTAATGACAGTCAATATCGATTATGTAATTGACGAATATGACGGTGCTTCGTTTACTAAGAATTTTGATACGCAATTGCGCAGTTATTAAGTGATCTTCGTGTAAGTGCTGCTACATAAAAACAACCGATACTATTTTGTAAATAAGCGTAAAAATAATTTAGTACGATTACATTAGATACGTTAACTTAACATTCTTTAACTGCCTGTACTGACAGCTTAACGTGCTCTTCATACAGAAACTCTCAAAAAATATAGGCACTAACGGTCAGCCATCCACTTTCCGACCGCGCCTGCAATTGCTTCAGTTTTTCGATCACTTAGGATCGATGCCAGCCGCAGAGCTCTTCATGAATTAAAAAAATATATAAAATGACTGACAAAATGCAATCTAAACAGGCCCTGGAAATCTTATCCATGAGTGATTTTATAAGATAACATTGGCAACAGTAATCAACCGTTTTCCCTATTTCCTGCAACGGTTTATTTTAACCATAACACGACAAATCCAACATCTTCCTGACACCAGCTTTCTAGATAATTGAATTCAATTCAAGCCACAACACCACAAAAGGTTAATATTCAATCTGTGAATATCTGTTGGCAACTGAACAAGCTGCCGCGTGCGTAAATGCCACATCCGGTTGCACTATTATTAATCCTTAAACACAATTGTTTAGCGTTTCATATCCTCTTAGAATTAGATAAAGTTTTAGATATGCAAATTATATAGTTATCCAGCCAATCGACGGTACAAAAGCTATTGTTTTGATCATAAAATTCGCTACGCCGATGGAATAATTAATGAATATGACGTCCATATTGAATCTGTCGCAGATGAAAATATGATTCATACACGCCTACAGATGGATGTGGCGGCAGCTACTAATATAGCCTTAGCATTTACCATAGAGTATTAGCGCTGTAAATGGATAGGAACACCAATTATGAACTCTATTTTAATCTTTATTCACCTAAATAAGTATATAGTAAATATACTACGACTGAGGTTGTGACTTCATTTGCATCGTATCAGAGTAACTACTTGTCCATAATCTGTCTGCAATTAGTTAAAAGAAAAACATTTTCACGTTTTTCAGTTGCAGTATTAATATGAATATAATTGGGAGGGAACGCGTCAGTGATTCTTGGTATTACTGATGTAACACAAAAATCCTCAAAAATTACGTTACGTAACACTTGAACGCTCCTAAAGTACCTACCTATTATCATAATACTCGTAAACTTAAATTATTTGAATAATCCAAATTTTCAAACTTTACCTGAATAAACTTTACTGACGGTTCTATTAAAGACACATCCTTTCAACCGCCATCATATTTCATCCAATCTACATAAATAGGTAAATTATGCATTTACACGTGAAATCTATTTATCAAGAGTTCTAGTTATAAAAGATAAGAAGTACCTATTAAAACAGGCCATAGAAAATAGAAACTAGTACAACTGAACATAATTTATGCATTGAATAAATAATGAAATAGAAATATAATTAATTCAAAATGCATTCAACTGATCTTGTTTCGTAATTACACTGACATCCTGGCGTCAAATATAGTGATAAATTACTACCAATAATTCTCAAATTTATGTGAGATCTCTCTAAATATGATTTATATCTAAACATGTAAAATCCCAGCTTAAACCTGTGTTTCTGAACTCCACCTAAACGACTGCATCTATTTAAATAAATTTTCTGGTGAATTTAATATAGATCTAGTACAATTTTGAACCACAATTGAAACAGGTAGGTGGTACTATTGCCCCGTGTGGTGTCCGG
>LGAG01000633.1:550692-621885 GCA_001278395.1 Lerema accius | reverse complement strand
ATCTATTTTTTAAAATTGGTCCATCTTTTGATTTGTAAAATTGCCACACATACCTGGCTAATGTGGCCCCGTTAATACAAAACAAAAATCGAGTACCAACATTAAGTAAGTCGATATGAACGTGATGATAATCTACGAGTACCAACGTCAAGTCTGTATTCGTGTTCATTGGTGCGCACGAATGATTTGAATGATTGCAATAGACAGAGCTGCACTTTGAAGTCCATACATGTTGGCTAGAGTTACATCTACCCAAACCTTAATCAGCTTCAACTGCTAATAAATACGTGGGATACACTAAATTGTAAGTACTGCATATTTTTTTTAATCGATGGTCTTTTGCTAACTAAACCCTGTTTAGGAAGTAGTAAACAGTACGTTAGTAAATATTGAATTACCCATTGGGTGATAAGGTAACAAACATGAAAAAAAAAAAATTCTACCTGTGATTCGAACGACTTTGTTACCAAACGGGTGCACAGTGTTTATGTATAGCCCTCCAAAATATACTAAAAATATTGAAAAGAGACCCGAGCCCAGCCTTATTATAAGATACTACAAACAGCTGCTCTCTTGTAAGATTTATAGTTTAGCACAATCTAAACTTCGTCACGAATTTTAGCAAGTTCATTACAATAGTTTACTTGACATCCTGTTGGCTGTCAAGAAAATCTAGTTCTTTTTAATGCCGGTTGACATTTGACCTTGCAGTATACGTAAATGGGTGCAACATTACTATAACACGTTTTATATGTCGTAATTCGGATTATTAAGTCATAAAGTCGAAGTTTTATTGAGTCTATATTACTAAGTGATAACACTATTGTAAGAAAGAGAGGTTATATATTGATCTTCATGAATTCCAAAAACGTGACGTAGTTACCCCAAAATGCATAGTTTAATAAGAGCGTAACTACCAAAATTCCTTTCCTATTAATATGTTACTACATATTCTTATTCCAAACGTTGATGAGTCAGCCAATAAGGACAATGTGTCCTACATTTAATGTGAATGACATTTTATAGGTACTAATCCTTACCTTAATTTACCTGGCATTAAATTTTACTCCGTCTTACCTGTAAAGATAGAGATAACAAGAGATAAGAGAAAATACTAATAGAAAAAATTAACACCATTACCATTAAAGACTTGAACAACTATAGACTAGGATATTAATTTACAATTTTATCTCTATACTAACAAATTAATCACAATTAAATAAAGTGGTATCGATAAGATTTTAATCGCCATTTCTGAGGTAATTAATAATTCACCGTTCATAATGGAAACGCGGGGTTCCCCACCAAACAAAAACAGTAGTCTAATCCTTGTATATGAGTATGAGTCATTGCATACCAATAGTTATATAACAGAATTAATATCCTGATAATGGACATTGCAACATAATATTGAACCCGGACGCTGAACGGATGCCGCATTCGACAGATACCGGTCGGACGGGGAAACATAAACATTCGTACCACCTGCATATTATTATAATATCTGATGAGACAATTATTAATGTAGAATTAGAAAACATTCAGGGTTTTCTCGTAGGTACCTACTTACTACATACTTCATACTCCTATATAACTACTGCAATCCAAAGAATCCAAAATCAACACTCGATCACGAAGACACTCTTCGTTATATAATGACAAAATTTTAAACAAACTTTCAATTACATTGAAAAATAAACATGTCATTACTTGACTTTCTTTACACATACATAAGTTACCCTAAGTTATACATAACTTAAACATTTAATAACGAATTTAATAGTAAAACACGATACTCTTAAATTGTCAGTGAAATAGAAAAATAAATTGTCAAAAAAAAAATGTGTTGCATTATTTATTAGAGCTGTTGAAATAATGTTTGACTGTAAAAAAACGCAATATTTCAACCTTGCATATTTTACTAAACATATCCAATCCATCAGTTACTATCATTTACAACAATCTCCGCGTTGACATAAATTTTTCGTCAACCGAGCTCTCATAAATTAAATTAAATTTTAATCTTAATCTAGAAACGTATTGACCTACGGCTAAACTGTTTTTTACCGTGTAATGTTCTTCCATACTACTGCTTCAGGCCAACATATACGAGATCTTTATGATTAACGACAAATTAACGATTAATCTTACATTCCTATCTTTGAGTATTGAAATTTGAGTATATAATACAGCCGGCAGGCGCATTTAAGAGCCATTAAAACAAAACTCGATCAATATGATTGTATTATGAGGCTGTAATGCTATTTAATATTTCCAAATAAGCCGCACCTATTTACTTTCAACCTCAAACAAAGAAGGGACAGTGACCGGATTAACATTAACTAAACTTTGAATTTGTTTTCGTAATGCAAAGATTATAATTATCAGTATGAAATAGTATATAACTTTTCTCTTTTTACATAATTATAGTAGACTATTGAATTTATTATTAGTACTGAAAAGAGCACGTTTTGTAGAGCTAGGTTATACGTTTGTTAATAAATGAAGATTCAAGTAGTTCCTACCAATCCTAAGTCTTGCGTCTATGTCATTATATCAAACAAAAAAAGGTTAAATCACCAAAAAAATCCACTCATCACTGTAACTAACTACATTTTGATTGCACTAGACAATAGTTTATTTTGATTCTATTTTTGTTAATCACCATAAATAGGATCACTGTTATCGAGAAATTCTTGTAATATTAATAATTTTTAATATTAAATACCCATATACATTTTCATATCCTCGATATCCGGTTCGAAGAATAAATTAATTATACATTATGCAGTGTGTGACCTTGCAGTGTCGTTGGTTCAGACAAGTGTATTTAATTCGATTATGTAAACAAATCAATAGGATGATCACAAAACTGGGCATTAAAAAATGTTAATACAGAAATGACAACTCTGAAACTGCGTGCGTTGAAATCTTTTGCACAGAAAACGAGAAAAAGATAAACTAAAATATTCGAGCGTAGATAAATATACACACGCGATCAAAATTCTCTGAATAAAAAGTAGCCCAAAAACCGCATGTTATTTCTACGGCATAACTAACAAATTAGCATGAATTAACCTGGTTATCGTGTCAGTTGCTATAAACTGTTACAAAAACTAAATAAAAACAACTAGATAAACTACCAAGAATGGAAATAACATACTCGTACCTACATATTATATTAATTTATAACAGTACGGTATAAAATAATAAAATAAAAAATAGATAAAAATAAATTGAAACCCGTGAGAATAGGACAGAATTTTTAAATTCGAAACTACTTTTTATCGTATGAAAACATCCTTTGAAATGAAAATACATGATAATTTTCCAAGAAGGTTATTAAGTAACATTAAAATAGTTATGATAATGCTGAATTGTAATTGAGACGTTCATTATAATCCGCTTAGAGATTCTAGAACATTCTTTCTACGTATTAATAGAATAAAGCGAGATTCCTTACATACTGATAACATCTGCTACAATATAATAATACAAATTACAAACAAGTTTTCATCTTGTTAAAACGTATTGAATAGATCCTCATTCTAATTGCTTGAGTAAATTAAGATAGAGTATTCATTGAAAAAGTAGACAATATGGAAATCAATATTATCATAATATTATTTAGAGAACATCCACTATTAGCTAAACAATATAGAACAATTCTTCATGAAGCTTATTCTATATGTCTGAAGGTACAACAAACGTTACCAAAAACATTTAAGAAAGAACTATACCACGCCAGTACATGAATAATCTATTTATTCCCAATACTCGTTGCATTAAAATACAAGTCAATAATACCAAACGATTTAAACATTAAATAGTAACAAGACCCAATTATAATCACAAGACAATAGCTCACTAGAACCACAAAGACAATAATATCTAAACAAAACAATGAGGCAAGTTCGTGCACAAAACGACTATGCCAGGATCGAATCGGACTTAGTTACTTTACTTGCTTAGTTACTTTAATATCACAGTCGTGTTCGTGTTTACAGGGATATAAGATGCACGTAAACACGGGTTACAAATGTTAATTTTAAATTAATTTAAAAAACATGTGCATAGGAGTTCCTTTCTCATCTTCTTCTCAATCGTAACAAAGCAACTTAACGAAATATAGGTAGATTAAATAAATTGACCTGATTTGATAAAGATTTAGTTTAGTAGATTTAATATTTTTCGATTTTAATTTCAATAGAACCTAACAATTTTAGTAAGTAACCGATGGAAATTTTATATTTAATGTAATGAATTTTTTCGACTGATGCTATTAGAAAAATAAGTAAAATAAAAAACAAAACTATAATACATGTGTACATGTACAGTCTAAGCACATGATTTAATATCCAAGAAAACGTAACGAATAACACTAAATAATAATATCAAAATTTTATTAAGTGCTGTCAATATGTCCACGTCTAATAACAATGCTTTCAAACCGGAACACAACAGCGGAAGCGTGGCACACTTCGTAAGTAATGTCATGGTTGCCTGACACAATAAAAATAACTATGTAGTTTATAACATACTTATTTAACGATTTGTATATCAGCTTGTAATAAAAACTGTTTTGAGCTTATTGATAAAGTTAAACCTGGACCTTAAAAATGATAATCCAAAACGCAGACCGATTTTTTATCTTATTTTATCAGTTTAACTACAGCTGCATCATCTGTATGATAACTAAATATATTCATGTAGATAAGTACATACATATTTGTTTACACAGATATAAATTGAGGTATGACACAGGTAGGTATTAATTTAAAAAAAAAACTATATTTAACCTCCCCTGACCCACACTAATATAAACTCGAAAAATAAAGGAGACCTTATTAAGTAATTAAATCTTAATTATCTTGCTTTTTAAAGTTCAAGCTACGATTTCATTAGCGTTATCAAGATTATGGTAATCAAGTAGAAGACAAAGATACTTATTAGGGTGTTATTCCACACGCTTTATAGTTCCATTGAGTACCTTTTAAAAAAAATCGAAATATCTTTGTTCTTGGTCTTCGCATTGTTCAAGCTGTGCAATTATGGACTTGCAACATATTCACATTAAACTTAAAAAGATAAATATTGCTACATTCCCGTCTGGTACTCGTATCGTATCGTATCGAGGGAAAAATTGCTATGGATTCTCGCCGTTGAGAAGATAACGATCGTATAGTTAAGATTACTGTTGCATTTTGGTAATGGTGATTTACTTTAAATAAAAAATAAAACTTTTTACAAATACGGTTTTATAAAATCTTCATTTCTGCACTTCGTCACTTGGTCATTGTACAAAAAGTAATAAGTTGCAGTCGTCCTTTGTTATTCTTTCATGTTCAATGCAAACCATTTATTTACAAACTATTAGGAGACATTGAACTTTAAATATGCAAATTGATTGTATTTGCAGACTTGTACTTGAAGTTTGTACATTGTAAAATAATTAAAATGTCAAAACTT
Organism: Lerema accius; assembly: GCA_001278395.1. Classification (NCBI taxonomy): domain Eukaryota; kingdom Metazoa; phylum Arthropoda; class Insecta; order Lepidoptera; family Hesperiidae; genus Lerema; species Lerema accius. The sequence continues at coordinate 616,416 of LGAG01000633.1, read as the reverse complement.
ATATCACTAAATTCGGTCCATTAACTGTAATAGTGTCATCATACTACGCCACAACTGTTTTAAATAACAAGTCAAAAAGGCTAACAGGAAGATCATACTTGTCTACTTCTACATTATCTATTCCATATCTATAAATAGTACAAGCCAAAATGTTCTTATAAATAGTACAAGCTAAAAGGTTATTCACTTTACAATCCTCTTCAATATTTTAAATTGTGCAAAAGATGTTAACGGGGTTTTTACCATGTACATCATTTGCTCCGTAAAGTTCACGAGTAAGCTATGTGAAAAAACTGATAAATCTCCATCTGAGATCCGGTGAACCGGGCACATGCCATCTACTCAAAAATATGAAGGTAAATCAAAATACTAATACAGAAAACTAATCTCGAAACACACCGCAAGACATTGACCTCGCTTACAATGCGTTCTAACAAGCAGATCACAGTCGGATGAAGTACAACGATACGATACAAACATAACACGCATTCCACTGTGTCGTTGTTCCTAGATATAATTATAATAATAGATAAAACACACGAGGGTACACAAGAGCTATTGATTAAGCACTCTGGCGAGACAAAAGGCACTTTCGTAACCTTGTGTGAACCTACAATCTACAAAGACATGAGTGATTCATGACCACGCTAGGGTTACTATTAAAACATTGAATATTTATAGAAAGAATTATGAAGTAGTCTTGTTGTGCTGGCTTTTAACACAACAGAAGATAAGACGTTAAGTGAATAGCATCTTGAGAAGAATCTGCCAAGCTGTTTAGAATTTACACGATCTACATCACACGCACGAATGACTAGGTACACTGTATTCAAAATGGTTAGCAACATGATTGGCATTCCTTTTAGATTTACTTATGTAAAAGAAAAAGGAACTTTTTTGCTACAATGCGTTAATTGCTACAAGTTACATGATTAGTAGTAACCTTCAAGTAAAGACAAGTGCAACACAAGAAGAACCACGTATTAACCAATTGTCAGTTCTGTAGGAGGACCCTTTTTAATCCTTCCTTTGAAGGAACAATAGAAATAACGCTTACACACAAAGAGGACCCACACGAACAATCGAACGAAAATATGTGACAACCCTAAAGAATACCAAGTTCGTGGTTGTTAGCGAATGCACGCTAAACCTAGCTTATCATTACAGTGTCAATCAAACATTCGTGAATACGTTACGCCCCTCAAATACCTACCGTATGAGATATACACGTTGACGAGAAACAAGTTTAAAACATCGAGCCATACGTATTAGTTTAATTTTTGTAACAAAGCCATTTGCTGTTTCTTCAATCAAGGAGCTATATACCTATTTACGGTCCCTACAGAAACTGTTCATTTACAATTACTAGACGTCTCTTGCAGATATCTCAGTGAATCGTAAATAAGCGATATACATCCGCGGGTTAACCGCAACAGGACATAAACGTTTCCGTGCAAGTTACAAAAGCTATTAAAATTACCACAAGCACGGCCACATGTATCATAGGTATACCGATTTGACATTTAAAATCATATAAGGTAAGGTGGGGTAAGACTAACACACGGGGCAAGACTAACTGTCTATTATCTCGATACGTATAGCTTAAATACGAAATTCTTCCAGTCTGTAATATAGAACAAACGTAAATGTTCTCGGCTAAAACACACACATGTCGTTTCTTCAATAATAGACAGTGTTAGTCTTGCCTCGTGTGTTAGTCTTACCCCACCTTACCTTATTCCTAATGTCAAAACACCAATCTGTCACTCCGTTGATAAATACCCAGTTCCAGTACATCATCCAGGTCCCGTGACCTTCATATCAATTCCTGGCACGCCATCTGCCGGCGTCCCACTCAACCGTAAACGGTGACCGAGATTGATATGTCGTGATGCGTTATTTATCATCCGTGTAGTTAATTTATAACTATCTCCAACATCTTTGAGAGACTGTTTGACACGCGGCCAAGTACCGGTTAATGTCTATCTTCATATCGCATTTCAGATTCTAAGTATGTATGTCTCAAGATAGATCAAGAGATTATAGAAATACATCATTAACTACCAACAAACACGTAGTTGGCTTTCGTCGACTAACCTTTTTATCACGCCAATAACAAGGACCAAATCACTTAAAAACCCAGGAATTCGTGCTAAAAAAATAATATCATACGCTAAAGAAGTTAATTATAGAAATCTAAATCAGGATTTAGTTTTCTTTAGTGTAAAATAAAATTACTAAAAGAAAAAGCTACCAGTAACGTGTACTTCCCCATCTTTGCATAATTAATTTGCACGAAAAACTCAGCGGGGAATCTTTTGAAATTTAATATTATACCTTTAATAAAATAGAGTCATCGACCTTTAAGAATACCTACACGATTGTTCACAGTAGGTGTACTCGAGGTCGAATTAGACATGATTACCTTTAGACATTTGAAATGGTATTTTGCAAGTTAGGTTTATAAGGGAAGTACTTTTATTGCCTGATAACGAAATACGAATTTCAGATCCTTCTACACAATCTCTACATTGAATTTCCTTAGATTGTAATAACAATCATCCATAAACATTATCCATATCATTAAGAAGTAATAATAAATTTCTAGATTATTCAGGAAAAAACAAATGGTGTAATACCGTTTCTCTATAGAATATTTACTACCCTTAACGCTCAAAAAAAGCTTCACCAAGTTTACTGATGACATAATTATAGTTTTCTGGCCAATGATATAATTTTCAATCCTATCACTAACCTTTTGACGACCATGTCAGTTTCATGACATCAAACTCAAAGCCTATGTCTCACAATTCAAGTCACGCACCAAATACCTCCAGACAAATTATATCTGTACCGACCAATGCACGATGTCGTAACACTCATAGCGACCCGTTCAACTCGATATATTGACCCCCATATTACGCAACCAGCCTTTTTCGGGTGCCCATATAATGTTTGCGCTTAATTCAATTACATCACTTACAATGAAAATTAAAAGTTCAAAACTTAAATTCGCAAGCCATCCGAGCCTACATACAACATAACAATGAAAAATTGAGGTTGAGTTAATGAATCTATGTAAGTTAATTGGTGCGTTACATAAAGAATTTTTAAGTTATGTTCAATTACGTAAAGCGTTATTTTCAATGTTTTACTTTGTTTCTACTTCCTAGCCTAGCGATTTTAAAGTTAATCTCTGGAACGATTAAAGCTGAGTTCATTGTCCTTTCGACACTTACTATTAAATCTTCGTTTAAATTATGTCTATATTATAAATTAATTTATCTTTTTGATTTGGTGAAAGTAAACATCACCTGAACTTCTAAAAGTTTTTCATAATGTTTTCAAATTCTGAAATATGTTAAAAAGCGAAGCCATGTAAATAGCAAAAAATATTTAGGGTATAAAATAAAAATAAAATCTAACCTTACTTGCCAACCGCCTAAAACCAATAAACCTTTCAACTACATATACTTTACTATTTTAGTGAAGGTTAAAGCTTTTCATTATAATCACCACGCAAAATACTATGGCTTTCAAAATAATCCGATAGCACTACACTCGGGCAGCATTACGATAAGCCTAGAAATACACTGCGTCAGAATCGTAATAAAATATTAATATGTTCTCTTCAATAAATACTTGCATTATCCACTTTTAATTATACATTGCTTTTACTCTACTTCGTACATCTCAATCTAATCCTTTATTCTTGAAATATCCAAAACAATTGAATTGAATGTTTAATAAAATAAAGCATTGTTACCAGCCAGTCTTACTTAGTATCGATATTTGAATAATGCCTGTAACACTGGCCACCATAACAGCCTACGCGTTCTTATGTCACGATTTCTAACGTCACTTCACCACAATGGGTCAACGACACAAACCTTCGGACGTAGAAACACTGTCACGTACTAATTTCTTGTGCGTTTCTTAACACTTTTCATTAATTTACACATTAATTGAGTACAGTCGCCGGTGTGCCCTTGCGCGGTGGTTTCTAGTCCGCCTATAATATCAACCTTGAGTGCCGGCCAAAGGTTATTGTTGGTATGTCGAGCTTTCAGTTCCAGCTCTAATTCTTGTCGCAAACTTTGTCGTAATATCAAATAAATTTATCAAAAATTTTACTCATATATTGTCATTTTATTTCATTCATTCCACTTGGTCGTATCTATTCTCGTACTTATCTCGATCATAATTCAAGTTCAATAAAATTACATTTTTAGTGTGCATAAAAAAGAAATAGTTGCATAATATTTTACACTCAAGTAGAATTTACATTAACCATTTCAAATTCATAAAGCGAATAATTGAAAACTGTAGTTACACGCAGAATAAACTTTGAAGTATGATTATTAAATTTTAAATCGATTTGCAATTAGTTAAAGTGGTCGCATTATCTTAATCGAATGAAGACATTTAATCAAACATGTTATAGGTCGGTCGATGTTCTTCATTACAGTGAACCGATTAATTTGATAAAGTCTAAGCGGTAAACAGTGATAAATTAGGCGTATCACTGCTAATTAATATAAATGTCAACAAAACAATCTTTACTGAAAGCGTTTGACTCTTGACATTCTCCATACGCTAAATTAGCACTCATTAGACGTTTAAATATATTTTGTTTACTCAGTGACTTTAGTCACATACGATGCAGGAAATTTGCCCATTTAGTGTCAAAATGTGAGCCAGAATCTATTTCGAAATTGTGATCAAATTGCGAATTATTCATGCCCGTACCAAAACAGCCGTCTCATGCGTCATAATAATTCAAAATAAATTCACGAATTTCTATAATCTGGATATATGTTTTAAATTCTAATTTAAGACCGAGATTGCGTTACCTTTACCTACTGGTAATTATTGTAATCGACACTTTAGTTCAGCTAGTAATGACGTAATTAACTAACGTGCTTTGTTCACTGACAAGAGCGTACATTTAATTACTAGTTCTTAATGATAACTTGGGCCAGGTAGTATAATATAATTCAAACTACGTGTAGAACTCTTCAGATATGACTTGTACTTGTTAACTGTCGTAGTATGTTGGATCTACTGAGCTATACTTTTTTTTATACATTAACGAAATTAACAATAAGTCTCAAATAGGCTTTCCCAAAGGCGTAGAATCTATGACAAGTGTGGTAGCGGCTCTCATTATAATTCCAATCAACGTAACGCGATTGTAGATGTCCATGGACTGCTTACCGCTCGTGCCGGGTGTGTGCGTTGGAATATTACTCACAGTGCAAGTAAGTATTAAAAAAGATGACGTGGTCATGAAGTTCATTGACAAGCCCAATAGATACAGAGACATTTGATCTCAGTCTAATTTTGTGCTACATTAAACTGTGCATGTAATTAACAATGTCACTCGTTAGATTTTCTTGAAACCTGTAACCACAAATATTGATTACTTTTTCCTACTACTAGCTCAATTAATTAGAATTAATGAAGTAACATTTATTACAAATAATTTCAAGGGTCACACTTGCGAAGTAGGTACTTTCAAAACAGGTCAACTTGTCATATCACATCGTGTCATTACCACCGCATACGATTACTTAATGTTTATATCAAGCCTGCAGTACACGTCTTACAGCATTTCACTTTTATCTCTAAAGGCAAATGTTAACGACTTAAGCTGTAGAGTTCGATCAACTCGTAATAATGAACCAATGTATAGTAACATCGATGTATTACATACATAATATTGTACTCGATCGACGTTAGGATTGTTACGCAATAGGTATAAAATAAACTACAACATTTACGACAATTTAAATCGGTGATGCTGAACCTGACGAAAACGATGACAAAGATACTGATGATGACAACAGCATCCATGACGATGATGAGTATAACTTCAATTACAAGGAGTCATTAATAGAACGGATTATAATTCTGGCACTATCGTAAAAAAATCATCTAATATGTTACTGCTACCCGTAGAAGTTTTATTTTTATAAACATTTCAATAACAAAAGAGTGACTGGACAGCACGATCGAATCTAAAAAATAACTATTAAAACAAAAAGGCCTCTGAAGCCGTTTTGCAACAAAGAAGAAATTCGCCAGCTGTTTCCTCACGAGCTAATGTAGTTAACAGACAAGTCGTGACTGGTCGTGATCTTATACCGCGGTTTTGACTAGTTTCTTAAGTAGACCGTACTAGGACTGAACTTGAAATACTTAAACCACTATAGAACAATTAACCTTTTAGCATGTCCTGTCTAAAATGTATCCGGTTGGTAATGTCAGCTAATGGATAAATTCCGGGTGTTTTATACAAAGGTCTGTTAACTAACTCACAAAGTATTGCCACTTAACACAAAGGACTACTGCAGTTAGCATTACGTTTCAAAATAAAATAATGAATTTTCATTTAGACTAGAAAAGAGCCCAGAGCAACTATGATGTAAATTATAATACTAAAAGGTCTAACATAAACTAAAAACCAAAGCCATTCCATTAACCTCTGACAGCTATTTCTTACAACAACAATAAAAATCTTGGAAATAATAACATACTCGTACAACGTAGAAATTTTAACTACAAAATTATTTAGCCGACACCGAAACGTCTTACAAAATCTTTAAAAGACAAATAGTTATTTGGGTTGAAGTTACAAAAACGTTTATTGTAGCTACCAAGTTTTTTTTGCTGAAACCCAACGTTACGAATGAACTGGAAGACAAATTAGACAAAATTTGACTTAACTGATATAATTGCTTTGTAAAAGCCCTTAGAATACTTTACAAAACATGTCAATAACTAATTTGATGTAGATTCTTTAAACTCCAATGTGTCAACACAAACATTAAAAGCAAGTGCTCTAAACAAGTAAAACGAGAATAACAACTCAACGACACGATATCAACAACCGCTTTCTCGTAACAGTAACAACAAATTATATATATTGACCAAACTCAATTTCATCTTACTCACAGTTTCTAAAACACTTATTCCCAGAGGTACTAGAACTCAAACAAACATATTTTCAAAGCAAATCTAAGCGGTTAGTGAATAATACATTCGTTCTGAATATTGAAAGTTTCGAATGAATTATAACATTTCTGTTGACAGTACGTTACTGTCAGTTGATGCTTTTACTAAAGTAACGAAAGATATTTCACCTGCTACACAACTAGCCACATCCTCTTATTTACCGACACCTAGTGAACCAAAAAGTGAAAACATTTAGAATAACTTGCTATCAACGCCAAAAGTTTGTTCGAGACATCCCGTCCAAAGCAACAAAACAAATCAAAACGGATCGACGCAAAGGCAACACAACAAACAATCGTGTCGAAGCGGCGATGTCTAATACCGTATTGCAGAATCGTAACATTAGAGCGCGGATCGGCAAGTTCGGTAAAGGTCAAGTGGATCGGGACGAGCTCACGAGCCCATCCGAGACGGACGGTCAAGTTCAGGGAGGCCGAGAGACCAACACTCGGCGCTCAGCCGTCTCGCGTCCAACATCACCGCTGAATGATAACGACCTAAACAACTATTGCGCAAGTTCATTCACGTAACTCTAAACGCTGCCATAAATACCATGTTTAACAACACACTTAGGTGATGCTTGTTGTTGAAATGCGAGCGATTTCGGATAATTCACGTTTTCATGTAGATTTCACATTACGAGTATCGTATATGCAATTATAAAGGTTAAGTCAGAAAATCCTTAAGCAGAAGGTTAGATATAACACCTGTATAAAAAACAAATATATAAAAGAAACCGCTCTAAACGTCAGAAAAAGTATGATACTTGAGGAATCAATAAACAGCTCAGTCATAGAGGGTCATGGAAAAAACTAATGATAAATTACCAATCAACAACATCTAAGGAAGTTAAATTAATTATAAAATTTTCATAAAAGGGATAAAAAATATTGATAAAAGAAAAGAAAAGTAACCAACATTTTTAAGGAAAAAGAACAATAAGGTATAAAAATTATATGTAGTTATAAAAATAATAATATGTCATTCAGTAATTACATACGAGGTGTTAGAGGAAACGTGTGTCATACAAAACAAACACCGAGTGACCTTGCCACCGGATGCAAAAAAGATCATAAATCAACAGCCAACAAGAAAACGATTTTATTTCTTCAATACCCGTTTAAGAACATAATAAATTAGCGTCAAATCAAGGAACTAGGCATGCACGTACCAACCGCAATTTCAACTTAAGTTCTTTTTCAGCATGCACATTGTTATTATAACAACTTATTTTTTGTTGCAGAATTTTTATGTGCTAATGAACACGTAATGTACAATTAAGATAAATTATACTTCGATGTTACATCCTCTAGATTTTAATAAAATGTATAATTGTTTTTTAGCGTGCAGCATCGTCACACGTTTGGAGTATGAAAAAGAATTGTAAGTTATATAGTCTGTGAAGTGGCTAACACTTGCACATCACTACTGTACAATTCTATCACTAAAGGTCATTCGATTTTCGTGTGCAGGCATCGTCACGTCACAAAAAATTACCGCATATTTAAGTTATTAAAATTTTTAGGTTTTTACTTCAAAATCATGGGAAATCGAAAAAGGAAACATAAATATAAAAGCGACAACGACGATAAAGCGAGCGATACTCAAACAAATGCTGAAAATTCAACCTCTGTCCCTGTCTGTCAGAATTCGACAAGGCGACAAGGATCAGTGCCATCATGTCAAGTTCAGCTACCAAGATGAGCCCGCTCACTGAACACTATCCATTGACCCGGTCAAACTCGTGACCGAAATCATAGACTTTCGAACGAGTACAATCACCGTTCGTTTTATTATTAATAACATCAAGACGATTATCTACACAAATCTATGTCATCATGTCAAGTTCACCTATAACAGTCGTATAAACTGTATTCATAGAAACTTACTTTAATAAAATGTGATTAGCATCGTGCATTTTACATTACCATAAATTATTTATGTACTTGGGATTTACAGAAACGTTTATAATGCCGTCGGTTTTATGTCGCATCTGGATTTAAAAGAACCTCATGCCTGCAAAGAACATTCAATTGTAATTAATTTTTATTTAAACAATAAATCTTTATAGTCTGTTAAGTGATTATTAATATTTTATAGTTCGAATGACAGTAATGATAGTCGTAGGTAAAAACATAAAATGTCATGATAAAGTTGTACAATAAGATAAGAGAAGAACTAAGAAACTACAAAATATCCACTGCAGAATTTAAAAAACCAATGACACATTTTGGTCCTAATAATATTAATCGGCCCAAAGATACCAACAATGCGACCTATAAGGAGTGGCCAATGAAACCAGATGCATTGTTCTGACTCGACACACTCCATCAATTTGAAATATTACGGCAATAAAATGTGCACGCAATTCTAACATTTATATGAACCCGCCCAAAAGCCACATTTGCGTTCGACGCTATATGGTATTACTGTAACCTTGTACCGTTGTCCGTTTTGAGTGATAATGACCTCTAACCACCCAGCATGGTACAAGACAAAGTGACTTTCCCCTAATAAGGTCGGTCGATCGTAGGAACGCGGCTCTTAATTATATACAAAAATGGGAATTGCACGTTGAAGGGCCACCTGCTATTTGAATTCAGTCTTCACAAAAAAACTATGCGTGGGGATTCCAAAAGTTCCTTTATGTGTCATATACATACGCTTCACGTAATGAAAAACATTGTCATAATAGGCTTGGTTACCGAAAAAAAAGCTTAAAACAAAGATTACAAAAAAATACTTTTGATGATTCCTACAACACGTAAAGGCAAGTGCAAGTTACTAGTCGAACAAGTAACCCCTTTATTAGATAGAAGGAAATCGACGTATGCAATAAATTGTAAAATAACTCGTTTAAACAACACGGAAGCGTGACGATCGGAGACGCGTTACCAATCTTTGATAGCTCAACGTGCAATGCTTCCGTCGCTTTATTACGTTATACAACATAGCAAAGACTGCTCCTTCAAACCTGTAGAACAACAAAATATAGATGTTCCTAGATGTATCTAGTCAAATGAAGTGAGCTGGATAGCTTTCATGTAATTTAAATAAAAAAGTTTATTGAAAATTTTCTATTTGAATATCCCCCGACTGCTTCGTTAGTTTCTTTTCTTTCGCTATAGCCAAACTATTCACTTGGAGCTAGAAGAATATTTTAACCTTTTTTTTTTCTTTTACTTTACATAATATGACAGATACGCACGCATAAAGCAGTCGTTGACCGTGAACTATTTAGAAGTGTATGCTAATTCAGCGTGATATAAACAGTCTATCACTAACATATTCTACCACCAACTAGTAATACATCGCTGCGCATACGCACTGCGTTTCGTATTACATTTCCGTATCGTAAACGACTGAACTCGGTCGACGTAACATCGATCGACCTTATAATAAATTAATAAAAAATTAAAGGCCATAAGAAAATCGTTCATATCGTAAAAACAAAATTAACTCGTACGAACAACGGTGCATTTCCAAATTTTGATTGACATTTTAAGCTTCGCAATCGATACCATTGACCTCTCGTATCATCGAAGTGCGATTGAAATTATTTATTAATGATAATGTAATACTTATACCACCCAGTACCCTAGTTGATCTATCATACAATACCAAAAACTCTTAGTACACTAGCAAATTCTCGATTATTTAAAGGTTGATACAAAATATTTTTGTTTTAGTTCTTTATTGTTTTATTTATGTTAGTTCATACCACCCACAACAATGGGAATGCCGATGCGGAGGCGTATGTGATGGGTGTTTACCTATCCTCTATGAATACGTAACGAGTATCATGAGGACACTAATAAAATGTAAATTTTATCGCGTTTTAGAATACCGAATCGTTGCAATTCTGGCAACTATAACTTAAATTTACTTTTAAGACATTTATGACACGAACATAAAATATTTAGCGAAAATATACGTGAACATAAATAATGTATTAAAAGTCCCCATTTTCATTGTGGAGCCGAAACTAATTCCGTTTGAAGTAACAGCAGTTCGAACGGTCAATATCGAAGGCCGTAATAATTACTCTTGACGAATAAATTACGGTACAAACAAACACTCGAACCTTACCTATAAAAGATAACCGTGACAAGGTATATTACATAAATATTACCAAATTTTTAAGGTCACTTTTACATAACCACGAGATTCATGAATCATAATAAAAAAATCTAAGGAGCTACAAGTATATCGTTTACTATATTCAATTCATACTTAAATTCATTTGTATGTAGTTTCTTATCCGGATGCAGCCTTTGCAACTTTTTATGCAGACTCACTAACCTGATGGTAATTACCCCCCGCATGGGTAAATCAGCTATTCCACGGGGGTAATGAAGGACCTAATTATTAGGAGCGTAAAATAATTTAAGAATTATTTCTTTTGAAAAAAATTTCCAAGACGGGGGTAAAACCAGTTTCCCTCATAGGTCACCGGGGTAACGATATTGAAAAAATTATGAAAAACTGTCTTAATCAGTTTACTAGAGATATTGAATAGCAATTACTTACTTAGTTAGATTCCCTACGTCTGGGATATACCCACGATATAAAAAAACCTTTTAAATGCCACATACCTATGTATTTCTCATTCTAACTCACGTTTTTGTAGGATTGCGGTGATTTTTTTTTCTTTTCTTTGTATTTAACATAACGAGTCGTAGTTTCCCCAATAAAATTTCTAAAACCCATTATAACGTAATGCACGACCGCAACGCAATGATGATAAATTATATATAGCTTAGGTCAGTTTTCCTTTACCTACGTTATTATTTCTTTTAACCGACCAACTTAATGGAAAATATACTTTTAATTTTAAGCACTTTCAGTTACTGTGCACAATAAAATACGAATAATATTTTTCATGGATTAAAACTAAGCAAAAAAAAATTAACATAGAGTATGGACAATATATTAAAGATATTTTTTTTCAAACGAATCGAGAGCGGTAATTAGTATTTAATAAATTATACCTTTAACATTCACTCAACTTACACCAGTAAAATCAGCGTACTCACGGATTCAACAGGAGTTAGAATCAGAAAACCGTATGCTGTTCTCGTTTAAACTGTAATTTTGTAATAGCGTGTATTCCATACATAAAACATTCAAATATTCCGTGGCATATCGATTACATTACACGGCATAACTCGCTATTAGTGGCGCAAAACACGGGAAATGCCTGACCACCGTAACAACGCCACTTTACCCCATGGTTACATTTCGAAACGTTGCGCTTACTTGTTAGTTAGTCAACAAGTTTGTTTCATAAATTGTTTCCACTACAGCTAATCCTACTTCCTACTAATATTATAAATGTGAAAGTTTGTAAAGATGTTTGGATATTTGGATGTTTGGATGTTTGTCCCTCCTTCACGGTCTAACCGTTGAACGGATTAAGCTGAAACTTGGTACACAGATAGGTTGCATCCAGGAATAGGACATAGGATACATTTTATCCCGATTATAGGTTCCCTTGGGACGAAATCACTATTTTGTTTATCGACTTTTCCGCGGGCGGAGCCGCGGGCATCGTCTAGTATGGTAATATATTCAACTTCCACTGTTATAGAGGATGTTTAACATTTTACATTTTAATTTCAGCTTATGATTTGGTTGCCGCTGCCTGGCTCTCTAGTTCGCGGTTATTCTTATTACAAGCTTTTATTTAGTTTCACCTGTCCCGGTGTTTGTAATCAAATCTTGCAAGATAAATTTCACCCACTTCCCGGTGGCCGATTGAGCTAAAATTTTACACACTGGTCCAGTCCTGATGACAATGCATATTTATAATAAGCATGATGTGATACTGCAACCAGGATTGGCTACAATTGAACTCCTCAGCAGTTTACAGTAGGGACTTGAATTTTGCACTTTTTAACTTTTTATTTCTTTTTCTTATTAACAAGTAATAATAAAAGCTTGTTTAAAAAAAAAACATTTTTTCTTTTTATTTCATATATTCAATGCTTAGTGACGCGTCTACTTATTTTTAACTGTTAAGACGTTAGTCGCTTCTTTTCATCGAAATTACTAAATACTTAAACACTTCCGAAACAAATAAAGTTTATTCGTTGAAAACAATAACGTTTCCCAATTAGCAAACATCATCGTTAACTGAAATAGTGACTAAGGAACCATTTACAAGCTGACTCAAGATATTTTAGCACCCGGCAGTAATGACTCTGAGATATATCTAATTATATTACATAGAAACAGAGTAAGATTTTATAATAGCTCATTATTTGAGTTGCGTCACATGACAATAATAGTTGTGTAATTCGAGGTAATTAAATGACAAATCAAATATAGTAAGTAATCTATTAACGGAATAATTAGGACAATATGAGTAAGCCCTCATAATATCAAGGCTATTAGGATAAGAATAGCATTTTATAAATAGATTTAATTGTGACTAATGATATAAACAAAATTGCGAATTTCGCTATTGTTTTTACATTTATTCCCAAAGACATTTTGAGAGAAGGAAGACTCGACTGCCTCAAAACTGCCTTATAGGAACTATCTCTTAACTTCTCAAGTAAAAGCAAGAAAAAAACGGTCATTGCTATACACGTCGGCACTTAGCAATACATACGTGATTGCGCATATTTTATCATTCTTTTTTCATCTATCAAAGCGCGCGCTTTTCGCCGTCAGGCAGCCATCTTGTGGGAAACGGCGGGAAAGTGGAAAGTGCTTGTCATTGTCAGTGCCGAGGCCAAAGCATTGTCTCTTCCCTGCCCCGTGGGACTTTAGTTAATACTGAAGACGCATCCAGTGCATTCTACGTTGATAATTTTCTTTCACTTGTTATCTTGTTCGATCAAATTAATATTAAGCACGCAAATATTTTCTTTACACGTCGACCTAAATTTCCATTATTAATCTAATCTACTAACTCAGTAACGATGTACTTTATCACGGAATGCATCAAAGTGTCTAAGGTGTTATTGTTAGAAATAATATTTCTAGAATTTTCACATACCCACTTAATGTTGAAGCAACTCGTTTGGAAATCCTCTCAAAGAATAATAAAGGATTGTGACACAATAAATATCAAAAGTATAACAAGTTTTAGAGACAGTCGTTTTAAGTTTTATGTGAACTATATAAAAAACTAGTTTATGCCCAAAAAGGTGTTGTTTTGTGCTGATTTTATACAAGATAATAGAACTGGCTCAGATATATTATGGTATGTTGTAAAATTGACAATTACTAATCACTAATTGAAAAACAGAATCTGAGAAACACCCAGAACGTTCCTTTAATTTTTATTCCTATTCTTAGCTACAACTATAATAACATAGAGGATACATATATTTGTACAAAGCTTTATTTTCTTTTATTACGATACAAATACTATTTGCACACGGATAATCAATCATAAGGATTCCCAAGGTGTGAGCCGGAAAGAAGAAAGAAAGTAAAGAGGAGCTATTAGCCCTTAATCGCGACACCTTAACTTATAATAACCATAACACAAGACGTATTACAACTTCATAAGTACACAGCTATCAGAAAAAGATTGCTAAAGCCCTGGTATGGATTTGATGCTTTATAAAGTTGATGTCTATTTTATGGCCTCCTAAATTTTCTTTCCTCCTAATAGCAGACTCGAAGACAGCCAACGAAGCCTGAATGATGCAAGACATAATGCCGCACAAAAGACCTGTGAAACTTATAGAAACTTTGAATGGGTAATTTTATTTGATGAATAGGTACTAGTTATACATTGTACAAACAATGACACAGTTTGCCTTTGTGGCAGAAGTCAGGTACGATTTCGATGATTAAAACCTGCCAAACGAACGTACTGACCGCTGACAATGTTTCTTGATCATATTTAATTTCAAACTATTTTATAATAAGAACAAACAGCTCCTTTTATGTCAAGCGCTTCCGTGCTGCGGAAGGCGCGTTTAGCCTTCGTACCCGATTGTTATCTTTCGATGATATTCGTTAAGCCATGTTGAAGGCTTTCATATTGGAGGACGTCACGTTGTAGGACATTAGAAGTCATTGACCCTTCATCAATCCGTACTGGATCAGCATGGTGAAGTACTCTAGTACTCTATAGACAGAGGACTAATGAAAGAAGAGTCATTAATGGGGAAAGCCCCGAGTAGAGAAGGACAGTTGTAGACATACTCGCCAATTATTTCTTAAAATAACTACTCATACGGTCAATAGAACTCAATGATAATTGACAAATCTAATATAAATGTCACTTAACAACTAGAGCAAGACTAAAAACACCTGCACCAATAACTACAAAAACATTGTAAATCTTTACCGAAGCATTAATCAGTACACAAAAACTACTAGACAAGGCAAACGTAATGGATAACGACCTTCTATTCATTCTAGAAAGAATTCTGACGACAGTTTTTTCGTTTCTCTTGGAAATAGTCGAAAACTATCCTTAATTCGTGATGATTAAGGAAACACAATAAGGACTAATAAAAGCAATTTGACCAGAAAACCTACACGTTTAAATGTATTCTTAAGGATGCAAAGCGCTTAACACAAAGGTTTTGCGGCGATCGTAAATGAGCGACCGAGTTAACAACAATAAAAAGATCTTTGACTTTGACATTGAAAACCAATTTAAATGGCAGCAGATCGTTAAAATAACGGCTCATCAAGTGAACGACTCATAGCAATACATCTAAGAAACCAATTCCGGAACTATTACGGAAATACTAACGATTATATCGATAACACTAACGAACGACTACTACATAACGTTCTAAAGCAACTTGATTACAGTACATAACAGTTGAAATAAATACGTTGTTAAGCTGTACATTTTTGCCATTAGCTGCAAGATGATTATAGATGTACCTATTGCAAATATAAAAAAATACAAAGTAGGCGCCGTTAGGTCGCTCCCACATAATATCATTATTATTTCAGGATATTAACTATGCTAATTTATACTCCGAACCCATCCGTATAATGTGGCTAATATAATGTTGTTTATATTCGTTCGCTATTAATCAAATGGCTTTTTACTCGAATCGGTAACAGTGTACATCATAATCGCGATTCCATTTTTTTGTATCGCCTCGTGGCGCCAACATCCTGTAGAGTTTAAAATGTGCTTTGTAACTGTTACATTAGAGTACGAATCCGGTTGTGGGCGGTGGTCGGAACTTGTTTTTTTTCGGCGGTCAGTTCGCGACAGGACAGTAAATAGGGTTGTCAATAATGTACAATATACTCTATGAAATTTAAAAACAATCTAGTTTTTCAACTTGAACGTACATAAACAAGCTGCTATCTGTTGTTCCTATATAATTATTATAAAGCCTACAAGAGGAATAATTGCTTTCAGATCAGCCATAAACGATTAATTAGAGCTTCAATTAATTAATTTATAAGAAGTAATTTCAACTCTCACTTATTCACGACCATTCAAACCAAAGTTTACACTCTAATCTGTACAGCTCGCATTATTACAAATTGTCCACTACAACGCTTCCTTCCCCACCAATTATATTCGTGCTCCAATCTGAGCTATACATTCCACACAAATCTCATTGACCATCTTACTAACAGGATCTAATAACAAACTAACAGTCCGCCTTAGCCCTACTCGTAGTTAGTTACGATGTCCATGGGCGGCAGGGGTTGGTGGCACGCACAGTCAGCTCGTTTGCTATCTTAAAACCATAAAAAAAATACAATATCCCTGCAACTTTTTGAAGTGTCACTGTCATCAACTCAATAGGCAACCCTAGCGGAGGAGTGTCGAATGTCGGAAGGCTGTGTCGCGTGTCTCGCGTGCGAATGTTTACGATGTCGCGGGATTTTCGCGTCGGCGTCGTCCGGCCGGCGCGGCGGCGCGGCGTCGCAAGCGCCCGGCACGCGGAGAATGCGGAGATGACCGCGCTTTTCGACATATTTTGACTTCTAATTAACATACGGTCGCGACGGCGCCCGCGAAATACCATTAACCGCTTGCTATTTTATTCGAATAGATGTTTGTGAGTTGCCAAAAGTTCTTTTTATCTACGTGAAAAATATAGATGGTATAAGCGTTTATGGTAAGAGGTTGTGCTAATTTATGGGTTTTTCTAAAAAATTTATTATTGTTTTCTTTTTGTTTATCAACAACAGTTGGTTAGGTACATTGATAAGCTGCGAGTTACCTTAAGTATACTCAAAATATCAAATCAAAAAGTTAAAAAAAAAAGACCCTGTCTATTTTCACAAACAAAATGAAAAGTGTAGAAACTAAAACGTGAAACATTTTACCAAAGCAAACATTATAGCGAAACTCATAGAAACAAATATGAAATTCAATACAAATATGGATCTCATATCACTTGCAAGGAACCCTAAACTCTTTATAAAATGTGCACGATTTCGCGAACGGCACAGATGGCGCTAGTTATCCATAACTGGTTCACAGTTCACGGTCATTGGAATAATTTCATAGGAAATTTTTAAGTTTTGAAGGCGCCACTGTTTATGTTTCTAATTGGCGATCAGACGAGACGATTATACATAATTAATTAGGAGAACATCATTAATAACATTTATTGCAAATTTCTTTCAAATACATCCAATATTTTAAGTTAAGTATTGATCACTCTACTGTTACCACCAGGAATATCGGTATAGTTAGTGGATAACGGCATAGAGCTACTAAGTTAATATCGTGTCTTCATTAGTGCCATTAAACTACAAATAGTACAAATCCTAATCCGTTGCACCACAAGCCGTGGAAGATGAAATAGACCTGAACTCCAAATAAAACGACGCACCCAAAAACTTTAGATTTCAACTACATTATGTAGTTTATTATAAACTTTGCATTCAATTCAACTATCTTTAATAAACGACACACTTGAAGCAGATGTAAAATAACCATAACTACATGATGATGTACTAGGATTACTTCTTAATTATATTGAAACTGAGAAGGTAAAACGGAACAAGGAATGTACTTAGTTGTAGAAATGTAGTAGTAGTTTCTTCCCCTTTCTTCTCCTCCATACTAAAGCACCTTTACGAAACGTGGTACCTAGATTTAAAAAAAAATTACGAGCATAAATGTATCATTGATACCTAGGTAGGTACATCAATAAATGCAATTTGCATCTGTCCGTGGGTAAAACAAACAGCTCTCTACGTGGCGTTTTACTACGCTGAGGAATTAATATTACTACTATTGATATGAATAAACCCTTTCGATGCACATTAAATCCGTGTACGCAAAATGCCGATAACAAAACGCTGGTCATTAGTACGGAACGTGAGTGCATCCATCGGTGTCGAAGGTCGCCAGCGCACACGTGGTCGTCCATGCTCGACGATGCATGATGTTGGCGCTCAACGTTTATTTCTACAAACACACAGTTCCGAGATATAATACCGGATTAGTGTTCTTATATGGAGCTAGGACTAGTAAACGATCACACTCATGTGCTATAAAAATAAACTAGCAAGAATAATATACAAGATGATCTTGCGATATGTAACAATTGTAAGCTTTAAGAACATCGCAAGATCCGTGAAGAGAAAATTTCCATTTGTCACATAAATACTTCGATATGGGGAATTCCATAAATAACACGTGTTAGTAGCTATTAAAATAAATGGTAATTATATAAATTAGCCGTCATCATCTCAAATCTCAATTGAACTTAAAGAATCTGAATTCAAACTTTAATTTCAAATTTCAATCCACTGCCATACAAACTATGCCTGAACAGAATATCACGAAACTTACCTTTACCAAATACTTGGGTAAGTTTTGATCTGCAGTATTAAATTTTGCTGAATCATTGCAATTAATTGTTAAACTAAATAACGCTGTAGATGTTGTAGCCGAATGGCACGATGCTTTAATCTCACAAAAATAATATAGAGATGAAAACCAGACAAAAAGGAATCACTCGTAACCCGAAAGCAATCTTACGAATTTATTATACACTTAACATAATGAGGTTTTCATTACATTAGTATACAAACACGGTTAATGAAGGCAAATACCGAGGTATCAATTAACGTATACGGAATTCGCGTACCGATCGCACTTTTTGTAACGTTTTGAGACTTATGAAAAAGTTACAAAACTACCCACGGGTCTAAAATGTGGCGAATGGACGGTATTTCGTACGACCGGCGGACGTTGCGATATCCACAGTCCTTTCCCCCTCGATCACTTAGAAGGCTTTATGTTTTCTATTTTCTAGATCGACGTTATTTCTTGCAATACATAAGATTACTGTGAGGTTTGTGCATTTGTTCATAATTATATTTTTGCACACCATAAGTAACTAGAAATTCTAATGTGTAATCCCTTGATTGACTTACAAATTTTGTGGTTCAAAGATCGAGATTCCCAAGCTCTATAACTAACCCTACAATTGCATTTTTAAATCAAACTAAAACTTATTAATATTGCATAGAGCAAAACGATTTCTGTCACGTATATTCATCAACACTTTTACAATTTATAAAAGCATAAAAGTTATCTTTGAGCTGCAGTTCACTTATTTTTTAATCACAATAATCTATTTCGACTGAATGATCTCTCTCTATACATTAAACATCTACAAGCTGATGTGTATCGTCAGTGTAAAAGCCTATATTTTCCCATACATCCAGTCCACTTTCTAAACTATGTTACGTCCGCGGGAACTCGGCTCGCTCGCGTCCGTTGCATAATTATACTGCCAGTTAAATACACTATTAAATGAAAGTATTTATCTGCCCACCGTTTAACTTTACGTTAGCGACATTAACACCTTAATAAAATTATGGCGTTAGCAGTACAATATGAGCCATATTAGCTTTACTGAATTACGTTACATAATAACATTTTTAAATTGAAACTTCAGCGTTATTAAACATAGAAACAATTAACAAAAGTTTCAAAAATTCACGGAGCATTCTTGATTTTTTTCTTATGATTAAATAATGTTATGAACAGTAATTGTCCTAATCAAATCAGTATTCAGGAATGTCGTGTTAAATATGGACTGATGGATATAAATGAGCAGCTGGTAAGTTGCATTTTTAATTACACCAAAAAGATGCTCATTTTTTATCCTTCCCACCAGCTTCTATGAATCGGACACGAAAATCTGATCATTCTGAAAGATCAGATACTGGCTTATATTTCACATAGTTTAAGCAAAAAAAAAAAAAGAAAACATAGATAAAAAGCAATATTGTTATAACTATGTCAGTATTATGACAACAATGGTGACGTAAAACATGATAAAACTGTTGATAATAATCAATTCAATATCGAATATCGATGTGCCAATTGTATTTATATTTCACTCGTTTACGTTATTGGATAACATTAAAGCCATCTTAACAGTTCCTTTTATTGTTAACGTTTTGTGTATAACGATAAAATCTTGAAAATATTGCAATGTCGTAAACGGTTATGAGGCTTGATGTGCAGTAAAGAACTCAAAGTCATGTCTACGGAAAAACTCAATTGACAAGAAAAACCTTTAATGTGGTATATCCTGTAATAAAACTATATTGCTAAGCGAGTAAAAACTTAGATGATATGTAATATCTGTACGACGAGTAGGAATTAATTTTATTTATAGTATCTTATATTTTACAATGTCGACGATTTGTCTGATATTTATCGTCACTCATCTTTATTTTTCTTCACGAATTTAGAAAACAATCACTCAGTATTAATACACCCAACAAATATTCAAAACCTATGTTTCAGAATAGAAACCCATATTAACAGATACTGGCACTGGAATCTGATTTCATAATGAAACATATAATATTACAAATTAAAAATCAAACAAATATAATGTAATTTAACACAAACTCTTTTTTACTTGAACCGAATCAAAAAACTTACGCTCTATAAGGAACATTGCTACCATCTTTTGTAGAGTCGTAGAGTTACACAATGTACGCGAATGTATAAATATTTTTACCCTGCATTCATTTAATTTATGAAGCTTTACCCACATTATTTTTTATTGATCCACAAGAATGAGTAATTTAACCCAGTTCCTTCTTAAACTCATTTAAGTTGAAGTTAAGTGACATAACTTGTTTTCGTGTCGCTGTGGTCTTTTTTCAAATACGTAGATCACCGTTCTTTATTTCTGTTTTTGGTATTGTCATCTATATTAATCCTAACATGTTTGAACCGAATGCCATTAAGAGAATCTGCACACACGATAGTATTGAAGGCAACATTTTCGATGTTTTCGAAGTCTACAGACAACTTGTACACTCAACATTATGTAGCTCGTCTGAGCGTCTGAGATATTTACATAAAGCAAAACCTTGAACGAGATCAAATAGTGACCGAGGCGAATTCTCGCGTGAACCACTCGTTATCAACCGGACATTTAATAGTACGGGTTCTTATGACATTTGTGATACGAAGAGCTTCTAGAACAAAACAATTATATACCTAAAAACAGAAAAAAGAATCAAGATAGGCAGTTAAGATGGGAAGATAAACAGACCATAGCAGGGAAAGCATGGACTAAGAAAGCGATAAACAGAATTTAGTGAAAAGAAATAGAGGAGATAATTCTGTTAATCATGATAATTTATTAATCAATAATCTAAAGTTAGACAAACCGACCAAATTGTCGGCGGCATCAATTCAATGTGACACTGTGTTAGTGTCAGCGTCATTTTAGTATTCAAAACTTTAATACCAGTCAATTGGCAGCTTAAACATAAGCCATAAAATATTGGCGGCTTTCTTTTCTTACGTTCACGAAATACGGAACATGAAGAACGAAAACGCAGCGCAAACTAGCTTTTACGGAAAAAAACAATGCTTGTAGATCTTATAACAGATCATTACAATACAATAGAAAATAAAAAATCGACGGCGTAACGACGAAACAAAAAAATTCAGAGTAGATAAAGATATCTGACAAGTTCAATTTCATAACAACGGGAGTTTACAGAATGCCCTAAAGTTTGAAAGCTCAGTGAGAGAGCCCTTAAAATAAAACAAAAGAGCAGCATCCTCTGAAAGACAGATTTTATTAAAACAGGTCCGTATACTTTGTTTATTATTTATAAAAAGAACATGAATTAACTTAGCTTATTTTCAACCAACATCGCCCTTTAAAGGCGCAAAATGGGGATTAAAATTTTGCAATTCTGACGGAGTGTGTTTGGACGGAATCGTTTAGATCCATACGTTTGGCAAGCACGATACAGACAGAAATGCTGAAAAGCATCTTGGTCTCTCCTTTGTCTGAGGAGGCTAGAATATTATGCAAGATTTCTATTTTGGGATTTGCAAAACATTGATTGCTTTATTTTTTTGAATGTTAATTGTCTACGATTGTATGACTGTGCGTTTTTTTACGAAACGATGTAGTCGATCGGCGACAAAGTCCTGTAAATCAATTTAAAATAAATAAGTCAAACAATGTGGAGACAAGGATCCTTTTTCATACACGTTAGAATAAAATGGTATTTTTGATCTAATACATTATTTGTTAACATGTTCCCAGCATCCGCATTTATATGGTAATGAGTGTTATTACGGGCCGGATATATTGCTTACCTACATGATTAAGATCAAATCCGCGTCAGGACAGCCAGCCGGTTTCTTTTGTAACGCAAAAAATACGACATGTTTACTATTGTTGTCGTTTTAAATAACGTAGAATACGTTATCATTTATCGGTTAAGTTTACGTCCTTATGGGTTGTACGGTATGTGTTCTAGATATTGGCATAATCAAACGTTTATATAGATTATTATTATAGATTTTCTCTGCAATGGTGATGGGAACCTTGTCTACGACATTACATACAACAGACAAGCAGGAATGGATACATCCATATTGTCAGTAAAATTACCTTTGTCGTTATTTTATCCAGATAAAGAATTATAAATTACTTCAATCATACCTTCAATGTATGAAAATCGTAACGAAACGATAGAATTTTCGTATTGGAGTTCGATATCTGTAAAATTAAAAATAAAAAATAAAATATATAACAATGTAAACAACACTATCAGCAGTGGTAGGATCCGCGTACATCCCGCTCGTTAGGACCGACCCGACGACGCCGACGCCGAATCCGCAATCCCGCCAGTACGTCGACCTTGCGCACGCGCAACCCGCGACGCAGCGCACGCCGCAAGGACACTCAAAGTGCGAACTCACTTCGTTGAGATGCTGCAGATATCTTGTTGCTAAGCATTTTACGACCGCGTGCTCGGGTTATCCAATTTACTCGGATTTGGGGTTTATTGGCTGACGGTTTGGTTGTCCCAGCCATATTTGGAATCCAGTTGATGTACTAAAAACGAATATATACAAGACTGACAATAACAGTTTAGCCCAGAGAAATGAAATAGCCTATCTAATTCTTGTTGTATTGTTTTATTAAACACAAAAAATCATAATCAATAACAATTTCGATGCGATACTTTGCCTATAAGCAAGTAAAAATTAAATACAACGCGCTTAAAATTAAGTGACCTTGTTTAATAAAAAAAAATTCAACACCGCTTTTATGAACACTCGTAGAGTGGTCAAGAATATATTAATGTGGGAACGAGTAAAAAAGTAATTGTTTTTAAGTAACATAATAATAATATAACTTGGCGTTTCCATCCATCGGTTGGTAAGTTTTTCTGTTGTCGCAAAAACATCGTAATTGCCACATCTTTTAAGCCTTTTACAAGCTTAAGACTGGTAGCACGATTGAGCATTCTAAGAAGGGAAAACAAAATATGACTTAACGAACTCTGTAGCTAACTGGTCTAACGTTTGTGATCAACCTTAATTTGTGACTTAACAATTTAAATCTATAGATTCAATAGAAATATCTTAACAGAATAGAAGCGCGCGCAGATCGGATCGAGCGTTTATAAAATGATTAGCGGAACAATCGAACATTAGATACAAATAGAAACCAGTTTTATCAGACATCTCTGGCATTTCAAGTATTACAAGCATTTTTTTGTCGTTTTAAAAATTAAGTACATTGAGCTGACCATGAGGGAAATACAAACCATGGCGAAAGTTTCACAGATTGTTATCTGATTAAGAAGTTTTGTAAAGTATACAACAAATACAGTTCGAAATGGCTAGTGCAACCTAAACTTAATTTAGGTAAAAAATCAAAACAAGAATAAAAATTTCTATAATAAGAAAATAAACAAGTTATAAACAAATCCTAAGACTGTAAGAGACTTCCTTAACAACTTCAAGTGTGTGTTGAATAATAATCTTTCCCAATATTGTATATGATCGTAAAAATCATAACACATCACACCCATATTAAAAAAGATTCACTTACAATTCGCAAGTTGCAACATTCGTAGTGATAATTGCACTTTACATAACAGCGAGAGTACGATAGTGCTAAGCAAGATGTGCTAAATATTGAACTAATCAGAACAAGGTCCGTAATTGCAACATCTCCTGAGAAACATATTTTTACAGAATAACCAAACAAAGACAAATGATTATACCATAGGAACATGTATCATCATTAAAAACAAAGACTGCAATAAAGTAAAGAAATATAATTAATCGACACTTTATTCAAAAACGATAACAACTATAGAATGTAAAGTTGAAAAAACTTGAGAGAACTACTTTACGAAACACTTTGAGATATATCTAGAGCATATTATTTGAACAAACAAACACATCGGAATGCGAATAATTCTACAGACTAGTTCGGTTCGGAAGAATACCAAATTACTAAAGAAAAAAATAAAAATACGTTTCCAAATCAACAAAGCATAGTCGTAAATCTTAAAACGTCATGGAATCGTATAGGTATCGCGAATACCTCTATTTAAATAATAATCGGTAAAATAAAGCGTTGAATTATAAACACAAACACTACTGATTAATAATGAGTTTGCGAGAAAAATATAAGGATGGCGCCAATGGATCGATCAGAGTTAGCATTTTATAGTCAATCATTAGTCGAAATATATGATACAAATCACACGAGTGGAATTAATAATATTACTGGTTAAATATTATAAGAAACAGTGTAAGCCGGGCAAGGATTCTGGTATAAAAAAGGGTAAAAAACAGTTTTCACAACTCAATGCAGAGCAAAATTGGATACAAACATTATTAAAAGAGAATTTATCTCAAGTAGTTTAGATTGTCGAAATATTTTGACGTCTCTAAGAAAAGCAAGCCAAGTGTGAAACAATAACTGTTGTGCAACCAAACATTGTATCTAATTAATCAAAACATTATTACGAAACAATAGAATGATGGTGTCGCCATTAGAGAAGAATTTCATAAATGTGGGTGAAAGTAAACGGATCAAAATAAACCACAAAATAACGCGGTAAACAATGGTGCGCAAGATTAACCAATTTAATTTCTAAAGTTATTATTGTGTAAGGTAATTGTAAAGATTCGGTAGATGCGATCGATTAAAGAAACTGCACGTGTTTGTACGATATAAAAAGTGGTCGGTCCAACTGCGATGCATCGAAAAGGCATCATGTAGATGTAGATACTCGTATATTCGATTACATAATTTAACAAAACAAGCCGGTCGCCGGCGCCTCGTTCAAAGTCGCGAGGTATGCCATGGATTTCCTTAAATGGACAGCCTGTTCGATCGATTCAACAATGCTATAAAAGTGACATGTTTTTACCTCCAGCCAAATTTTTTGTACCTTTAATTTCGTATCTTTTGTTTGTTTTCCTGCTATACAGAGCAGAGTGATCATCATTATAGTCATATCACTGATTTACGTTGAACAAGTTGAGAGTAACCTTTAAAATTTGACTATCACTTGAAAATCAAATACAAACCAATTATGACCCCCACATAAAATTTCAAAATTACATCGACTTTATTTCCTAGTTTAAAATAGAATCTATCATTGCCAATATGGGTTTAAAGACACTTCTGACATTCAATTATCTTTCATAAGACGTTATCAATGTTACATTCAAACTGGATCGCAAGCTGCAAGCTGTTATGTTAGTAAGATAAGTTCGGAAACAGTGCAAGTCAGACGAAGTGGTCGAACGGTCAAAGCCAAGCGCCTCAGTGTCGCGGAATGTGGTACGGACGCGGCCCGCCGACACCACCCAAACACGATTCTCGGAATAAAATAAAAACGACCCGCGACCACTGCATACGGATGCAACCTCCAGCATTTTCTATTCCACGAGAATAAACTAAAGTAAGCAACGTAACGTACTTGACGTAATTGGTAAACCTGAGAAAATAAAATGTAACTCATCAATGATAATCTTGTTAAGTAAGTCCTAAGTAAATAAATTAGAGGATATGTAACAAGTACCTTAGTTTTGAAGACAAGTTTTGATCTGTGTTAATATCACTGATACAAATCATTGGTAAAACTATGATCCAGAAAACATTCGTTAATATGTTTGGTAAGTCATTAATCATTATAGACGACGAAGTAAATACATAGGTACACTGTACTCCCATTCCGATTCATTTCCACTAAGATTTTAAATCGTAAATCATAGATAATCACAGTCCAGTCGCCCTACTTTAAATTTTAAGCGCAAATAACAAACTAAGTTAACTCATAAATTATTAACAAATTATTTACAGAAATGTGAAAGCTTGAGATAAACGAACGGATACGTCAGAGTACCTTATTAACCATCGAGATAAAGTACAGGTCTTAAGATCCGCTCTGAGACCGGATAATCAAAAAATGTAATAAGCACTGGATAACTGAGATAGTAGAAAACGTATAGAAAGCATAATGTCAGTGAAATTATGGTAGGTTGCTCTGCAAGCATTACAAATTACACGATTACACATATCTCAGTATTGTAAAATTTTAATTTAAAACAAACGTTGTTTCATTCTTGTTCATTCCTATTTTCTTATTCACCTACAATAATACAATACTACTGTTAAAGTTACCCTGCAACGGTAGAAATTTCATACTGATCATCCCAACTTTTGGAGAATTTTGGAAAATTATGAAGAATGTCTAATCCAAAATCCATATCCTCTTTGGTAATGACCTTATTGTGTACTCGGTATTCAAATTGTTTTGGGTATTTACGTAGCTCCTCAAAAACAAGTCATTAGCATATACGATTGGTAGCATACTCGTGCCTGGAAATGTTATCTTCCACTCCAAATAACTTAGGACCAAATATGTGTATGAGCACGATGACAGCTAGTATCAATGGCCTCATAACTAGTCCACAAACACAACACAACAAACAGATGGTCCTCGCATGACGAATAGCTCAAACATTTTCAACGATACTCCGCCGCGCCCATTTACATATAAAATATTTGTATATCTATTAATGCACAATCAATTGAGTAATAAAACAAACACAATAAGCATTACCATTTTAGCACCTTGCTGTATGTCTTTCGTAACGTGGAAAGAGTCGTCGTTGAAAAAATAGGTAAAAATCTTAAGACGAATTACAAAACATTACAAGATGATGTGAAATACTTTAACTTAGAAAATAATATTATAAATTGTGTAAACGAAACAAGTTTTAATTCAGTGGAATACAAAATCGTTAACGGTATTAAATCTATCGAACGAATTGCACTCGAACCTGTAATAAGCTGATTATTATTGTACCAATCAAAAGGTATTGAAACGGTTTTAATATTGGGCTTGCAGAAATTTATTGTTATTAAATTAGTGGCTTTGCATAATACTATTAGTAAAATGTTAATCTTGATACAGCAGAGAGAGAGATTAAAAGTTGAATAGAGTAAATGAGGCGAGATATGGTGAGACAAGACATACCTGTTCTTACCAAATACGTTTAAGGTGGATATGATATCTTTAGATATTCATTTGCAACTACAACATTTACATTATAATCTAAGTCAACTAATTAATTATACTTTGGACATTATAAAAATAACGTTAACAAATTATTAGGGTTTGAATGGAATGGAAATTAGTTTTAAATTTTGAATTATGTACAAAGTTACTCCCGTATCGTTGTCGTAATTTAACATTACCATTGTCAGATGCAGGAATTTAATCGTTAACGACACCAGCTGTCGATAAGTCAATAAAAATGTTTTGTCTTGCACTGACCTTTTCTTCGAGAAAATGCCAACTATTATTGTACTGACCATATGCATGGCTGCGGCCATTAACAGTAACTTAATCATGACCTGCAAGATGGTATGTTCCCATAAAACTGCGTCATTGCACGCGGATGGCGCCGCTGAAGGAATGTCGCTCTTCTTTATATGGAGATACACTCGAGACCAATGACATGGGTCGAAGTACTTAGAATACACACAAGTCACCCTAGACTCTAGACTCCAAGTTCTGTTAGAGATGACATCATCCGACCTCTTCATACCACAAGGTTATAGATTCGATAAGGATTGTGGTCGTACGGCAAGGTAGTTTTTATAACTCGGTAGTTAAACGTATTTTTCCTTACAATCATCGTTTTTACGTGCTATATTATGATGTGAGTTTTCCAATATCAAAACGCAATATTTAGTTATGTTATGTAATCGTGGCTTCTCTTAAGATACTCGCGATTAAATGACAAATTCTTACACATGAGTCATCTGACTTGTTCCAAATGTTATGAGTTAGAGCACTGGTTTAGACGTCACGAAGTATAATTTATAATGGGTACAGACAACCGGCATATGGACAATAATAGTTTTTATATCCTGAACACTTGAATATCAATAACTTGATATAATTCTACCATCCATACTGTAGGGTAACCAAAAATTTAGTGTCCTATTTCTTTTTCGCTTCTTCACAAGGTCAACAATTCGTTTAACCGTACAGTTCTCCATAATACGTATAATTTTTGCACAAAGTGTGCTAATAGTAACCGACATGCCCGTACAGAATAATAAAAAATTTTTAATCGTTAGCCAATTAAACAAATCGAACTTACAAGAACCGCATTCCAATCATCTCGGTATAATTAACGTGCCGGCTCAGTGTTTGACATGACTGTAACAGAATATAAATACGAACGAACAAAAAAAACATCCCGGATCCCTTGCATGCGAGCTGCAAAGGATTAAGAACTCAAATAATCGATTCAAGATTCGAGTTGTGGTGTATCCGGCCGAGATGTTTATTGGTCTAGAATACGAATGTTTGACTGTTTGTTGAAAATAATTAAAACAGATTGTTGATTAGATGCAAATATAGCACACAAAAAGAAGCAGGTATGCTATAAGCGCGCTCGGCGTGATGACTCGATAACAACCCCATTAGCTATTTTTTATTTAAACACAAAATAGATAAGAAAACATGCAACGTAGTGCAGAAATTTTTACCACTTTTTAGTAAAGCAAAATTTTCGTCTCAAAGTATGTTCTATATACATACATAAGTATGCGATTGATTACTGGAAAATCTATTATATTATAGTTTATAATCTTATTAGCTTACTACAAACGGTCGCGCAAATTGACTTTATCTTAACTGAGGTTATTACGTAATTCTGTAATTAATAATGATATATAATAAGCTTTTCAAGTATCATTTATGATTGTAGCATTGATACTCGAGTCTATAGTCGAAACCTCATATAACTAAAAATAAAAATAATATCTCGAGAACTATAAACAAAACTTGCCAAACTTCGAACCGACGACGTAGTGACTCAAACTTAGCATCGATTTCAATGAAGACGATGAAGTCATATTTTAATATTACAATTCTTATACAGTGTTGTTTATTGGTGACTTACTGTGCGAAGTAGTGTACTTTTTAATGATAAACGTGAATCAGAGTACTGCTTTTAATTTGACGATTGTTTTTTAACTTCTATTTGTCACTATAATATTTATAATTATTAATACTTTATACAGTAAACAAATTAATCAAACATACGCATTAATATTCCTTAGAAGAGATGGAATTATACTCATAAGTCAGACAGCACTACTTTTTAAATTAGATATTTTATATCGTTATTTTCTAACATTTCTTCATGCCAATTTATTAAGTTAACGAAAAGAATTATCACGTAGGTCCATTTCGTTCAAATCGCAAATTGCCGTGACCGCACTTAATGATTCCAGTTATACATCACGTGAACATCATAATTATATTCCTTTTTAATCTTAACTATAATTGATAGGAGTAGAATCTCGACTAGAGAGAGATTGGAATATCACGGAAATAAATTATTTTTAAAACACCGAAATTTATACTTTTCAAAAACCGGGAAATTATCAAAAAACGTCTCACGTAATTAATGAAAGCACCTTACTTTTTTACTTACAATAAATTAACCCTTAACTACTATCCCATTCGATGGTAAGTGGCGAAGAAATTGAGGATGGTACACGCACAAACTTAATTAAACGTTATTGAAGTATTGTCACTTTTTAAAAGGCTTCATAATAACGTGCGCAAACAGAATCGCAGCCAAAGCTAGCTAGTGTCGAATATCAAATTAGAAGCGATATGTAAATGCGGGTCCCGTTCGGGTCCGAGCGACCTTCCGAGGACGCGGCCGGTTCGATGACTCGATTCGAATACCGGATTAAGGCGCGTTCACACTGGACGTTTGCGTGCGCTGTTTGAAATCACTTTATATTAGCTTATATCGCGATGTTAAGTTGTAGTTAAAGTAGTAAAATAACTACACCAAATTGAAAAAACATCACTTGAACATGTATTTGTTTTTCAAAGTAAGAAAGCTTTGGAACATGAAACGGATATGCCAATCATGTGTAATTCACGAATCGAATATACTAAAAAAAACGGAACACTATATTTACGTGACAGCTTATAAAGTCACGAATCAAGTTTATTTTTTAAATCAAGTTTGTAAATGTTTGTTATAAATTAATTATCAAAATAATAGAAACTATTTTTCACGTTTCAAAAGAAAGTATCACTGAAATATTATAAGCACGATCCTTCTGAAAGTACCTTAGTTTCAATAAAAGAACCAAATAATAAAATTACGTCTTAAATAATTAAATCATGATGGATAATATTTTACGAATTAACTGAAACACTTATCAATTTAGTACTTGACATTGCAAGTGTAATGTAGCAATAAAGTATTTTTAAGCGCGTCTCTCCAAAAATTATACATTTATCTAAAAATATGGATACGTAATGTCCGACCGAGAGGTCGACCGTTACTCAAGCAGCATGAGGGCTAGGGTCTCATCTCGTCGGTGGCGCATGCGGTCCAGCGTTGTCATCTGTCGCATCGTGTGGCGTCACCTGTAGCGTACGGCGCTCGTATGCGTCTGTTTACCGCTGTGTGCGTGAGGTGCGCACGCGCTTGCGGCGCCGTATTTACGCTCGCGCCCCTACCACCGCCGCCACTCATGCGCGGCTCGACCTGCCGATCACACGTGCACCCCACCACTCGCCGGTGACCCTCGGGACAGAAGACATTCCACCGCCCGCGACGACCACGAGCCGACTCCCAGTCGTTCCCAGCATGTGCCAGTGACCGAACGTTGGTGTTACGAAACTCTAGTGCAGTGACATGTGCATCTAATCGAACACGAGCCCGAAGTGTTACTCGCAGCCGCAGCCTCAGCCGTTATCAGTAAATGTAAGATTGTTTGTTTACAACGCTCGTTAATTGATTTTAGTGCGCGTTTTGAACGGAGCGATAAAGCCTCGGTATGCGAATCGTGGATAGGGTTGAATTGCATGCAAACGACAATTACAATAGTCCAGTTGGGTCCCCGACCCAGATCTCACGGGTTGGATCGGACGCCGCGCCGGCAGCGGCTGCCGGCCAGCCGATTCCACTTCGGAGACAATGCGGCGTATATCGCGACATAAATATTAGAGTTAAAAGTTTCACAGAGCTCAGCCTTCAGCATAAGACTCAATGACATCCGAGTGTAAAGAAACACCTGTGAGAAAATACAAACAAAAGTGCGCGGCCCAAAGGATTGTTGTGTAATTCGACTAGAAGTGTCGTACGTGTCGTATAATAATCATGAATTAAATTAATTTTAGAACAGTGACGGTTGCAACAACAAAACTGAATTGAGCTTCGTTTCGTTGAATTCGTAAACCCACGCGGTAATATTTTGACTGTCAAAAACAATGACTACTTACCCACAACAATCCTACACACATCGGATACGTTAGTGATTAATTCAGATAAACGTATTCAAATATTTCGAAATGTCTTTTACTAAAACGTTAAGATTCGTCAGCAAAATGCAATCTTAAATCTTCCGTAGGACTTAAAATAATATGTTTCCATTAATGGATCCATGATTACGCTTAGGAAACAATTTCTATTTTAATTGAAACTCGCCGGCACACCGGTTTTCAAAGATACTACGGCATTCGAGGTAGAGGACAGGTTATTAGAGTCGAATGGCTACAGTAGAGTGGTAAAATCTCATTAAATATTAATATCTACTGAACTAAATTGTGAGCAATCTTAAAAGTATGGTTATTAAATAAAGTAGCAATGGCTCAAAGTTCGCTTTAATATAATATATTTTTTTAAACCTTTGATGACATCTAAATAAATCTAAAGGCATTCTCAACATCCGCGTAACGGGATTCCCTTATACGTAGCTAGGGACGTGATAACATTACTGATTCGTAAAGGTTTTTAACCATTCGATGTTTATTTCATTGACTAAAGAGGCGCGTAATTGTAAATTAGAGGTTACGTCACGTACCGAAACGAAGTCTCTAAACTAGTTTGAAATCGACAAAAAGCCGATAGTCAAAAACATTTACATACTAAATCGTGTTGTATAGTAAAAAATGTGCAAGTAGGAAACGGCCGACAAAATAACATGTAATGTTAGTGTGTTGTTCCATTTAGTGACATAATAATACAGATGTGAATATCGTGAGCGAGCAATAAATTATAATGGTTCTATATTATTGATTATAGTAATCATACGATTTCAGAGTTGTGCGTATGTAATCTAATGTAGTTAAATTATTTCAACTCTTTAACTAACATCCGCAAATTTGTCAACTATTACAACTGAAATAGTATTGATTTTTGCCGTAAGATATGTAAATATTTATGATATATTCGGGTAAAATGAGTCATTTTGTTTGATCATACTGAGATGAAATATAGACCTTAGGTACACTAATTCTAATTTTAGAAGGAATACACAATAGGTATAGTACGAAAAAGATAAAGTATTTTTCTCAAAGCTGATAACATAGTTGTGAGAAAGGAATTCTGTAAATCATTTAACCTAGTATTAAACAATAAACTTAAAAGTAACAACCTCAAAGAAATATGAAATAACGTAATACCCTATTTCGAATACATAACTCGAATAATGCCCATACAAATACGAGAGCAGAAGTAAGAGTTACATAAACTAATAGTGTCACAGATAAACTAGAATTAGTTGCGGCGCTAAATCTCAAAACACTCGAGGAAGTAAACAATTTGTGTAAATGATTTCGTTTGTAACAACGCGTTCCGGCAATCGTAAATCGTGTGAAAACGACACAAACATCAATTATAATCACGGATGTTGGAAACCCGTGAGATATTTTCATGTAGGTATCACAAGACCAGCGAGGTAAATTAACTGCTTTAAAAGCAATATCAACACAATAACGCTTGATTACAATCTTACCTAACATAGTCGGTGTCTTAGGTAAAATACTGGCTATTGTCCGGATTGATATATTATATCTTATACGAATAAATAAAGTCAAGAAACAGACTGTAATTGTAACTCAGTAATTAAATTTAAAACTTATTCACGTCTCACATCAGCAAGGGATTATTTTTCGTCGTTTTAAAATGCATTGCAAAATTCAATTACAAAATCCCATAATATCTTATGTGATGAATTGCAACCAAGATCCAAATCCTAACAAAGATTTCATTATTAATAAAGGAATGTGGCATTCCCCAGTGGATCGTGACGATGATACAACGTTCACCTGTGCGACATTCAACCTTCTACACACCCGCGATGCAGTCTCATTCTGCAGTCATATTAACTTGCCTTGAATTAAACCAATGAATCAGAAAATAACCGACAATATATTCTAAAGTTATGTTTCCGCGTCGCACACGAAGGAAACAATTATAAGACACACACCTTGATTCTATTAAGAATAGCATGACATCAGCACAGACACTCGACAGAAGTTCGGCCTTGCTCCAATTCACTCCAAACTCAAAAATATGTATAATATACCTAGTACATAATATAATACCGATAGACGTGCCGATGTGGTCGTAGTAAACGTGCCCTGTCAACATGTTTACATATCTAATGCAAATCGAACGAAAACATCGAACTGTTCTCTCGAATCGAATTCGTCTTGACGTGATAATAATACAAAATACCCCGCTTGCGTCATCTGCTCGTATGTCCGTCAACAAAAAATGCGCATCCGGCTTAAAATTCGTGATGTCCATGTTATCAGTGAGGAGATTAAAATAACGAGAACCGGTCGCGAATCTACTTGGCAATCACACGAAAGCAAGGTCTGTGAAAACTGTAGTGGAGAAAACAATGTATTAAACTATTATTAGGCGTGTAGCAAGATTGTCGCGATGTGGTGAGCTAGTTGAACAATGGACAAGCTCACAGTTCTCACTAGAGGCAGCCATCATGAATAATACACAGGTCGATACGCTTGTCGTGACACTAAAGATATCTACTAACCGTAAAATACACATATCTGGCACAAATAATACTTCACCTTCAAAATAATTGCCGCCAACATAAATCAGATAATGGTCGACCGCTCGGAGCAATTGCTCTAAATTGCGAAATTCGCTATTAAAATATGCAGCTTTCCTCGCACCACGAGCGAAGGACTCGGGCGCAATCTAAGGTTGCCTATTATCCGCCACGCTCCGAAAACCACCAAAAGGTAGCATACGGAGCAACGGAAAAATTTTGAAACTCGTTGCACAAGCGACACTCATATTAAACAATATAGAAACGGGTAACTAATAGCCGCGATTATCTAAAATCTACTAATTGATGTTTACCTCATAGCACAATACTGGCGGGAGATCGACTGACGCTCGGTTTTAATTGGTTTTAAAATCGACAATGGAGATAGAAGCACGAAACTGCAACTTACCGATATAATAGATACACCAAAAGACTGCTCAATCATTAGTTCCTTACCTGAAACAAAAAGAACTCGTATTTTATATAACATCATTAAAAATTATAATACAGCATGATAGGAGCAATAAATGTTCGTGAACTTAACAAGGTTCATGTAAAGGTTAACGAGGAGTTCATTTATTCTGAACGATGTCGTTTCAAGTTTACGTGAAAAATACGAAAATTTCTAGATGCCGTAACAGCAATTACGGCCGTAAGAAATGACGGCGGACGACGTGCATTATACAGAAGATTACATACAATAACTCTGAATACGACCACTTGAGAAATTACGAAACAAAGATTCAGAAGAGTATCAACAAAGAACCAAGAAAGTATGTATGTGAAGAAAGGAAAGCGCACTCTTTGCATTATAAAAACGTATCACGTAGTTAAAAATACACGAAGGCTTTACCAGAACCGTTACGAAGAAATTTTAAATTCAAATTACGTTTGGATTAGGAAGATTTTATATGGATGAAAGTTTCCATTAATGATACCTGCGTAACGGACACAATACATAAATTAACAGAATTCAAGATAAAATTGAATCAAAGGCAAGGTGTAGGATGAAACCCTGTAGACTAACTATGTGCATTGAATCTCTATGAATTGTTTATGATTAAGCATTTGAATCTGATAGTTCAATGGCACAAATCAATTTCAATTACAAAAACGTAATTATCGAATTGTTACAACTGATATGGTTGCCCAATACTGAATGGCCTAACCTTGTCGTTTTCAAAGATAATGTTATAAATCATAAATCTGCCAACAATGGCGCACATGGTAACCACATAAAAGTAGCTCGAAATACTTTGATATGACCCCGAAACGGCGCGTGCGCATTCGAAGATTTGGTATCTACATATCTAGTCACGATTGCGAATAACAGAGTGGATTTTTTATAACACGAACTCACGGTAGTATTAAAAAACTAAAAAAATGTTGACAGGCTTTATGTGAAGTATCAAAGCGAATGTAATGTTGAAAAAAATTTAAAAAGAAACATTAACGTAAACGTAAGCATACGACGTTAAGTAAACTTAATAAGCGTAAATTAAACTTGAATTAAAGCACGCATAATAAGGTCAGATACAGAGATTACGAAACTCGCCACTGACTGAGAAAGCGCAGTTACATGTGCAAAGCAAACATACCATGCATTCGCTAACGCGTAGACTATTTCAATTAGACCTTAAGAGGACATAAAAGATTTCCCACGTCAAACGAAGCAAGGTTGTCTCAACTGAGAATTACTGACATATAAGATTTAGACATTTAGGTATTATTGAAGCGATTATATAAAGACAATCAGCTAAGCTAACGATTGATGATGGGTTTGCCTTGACCACTTCGTGACAATTACCCGAGCCCTGACACTATTATCACATAGCTAACATAGCGAATCATTTAAGTAAATAAACATCAATAAACAATAATAAGACATCGTGAAGATAACTTAACTTATGTAACTCCTTAGTAAACATGAACATTAAAGTTTTAAAAGTGTGCTGGAAGTCATTAAGTTGATCGAATAAAAGCATCCGTAACGAGGCGTAAGATCAATCAGACAAGATGCTGTCGGCACGCGTCGACTCTTCGCGTGCTCATCGTAGGGTTGCGCCATCACAACATTTTTACTGTTGTAATATTGTACACGCAATAAAAATTATGTTTGAACAAATTAATTCTTACTTTGACAATCAAGTGCGAAAATTATTACATAATAAAATATGTAAAGTGTTAACGAGTCATGAGCGCAAACCGTGCGCAATGCGCTACCGGTTTTGAAATATCAAACTCGTTTTTGAAGACTTGTGCCCTTTTTGAAACTATGTAAGTCAGTGTTGGTTTCACGAAGATCTAGATCGTAAAGAAAACATTGAACGTACTCCGTAAACACATCGGCAATGAATCTTTTGACAAACCATGACGAATGCCATTTCGCGCCGCGTACCGTTTTATGAAGATGTTTTACTTACAATGCTAGCACAATTCGACCGTAACGTAGGTCTTATAAGGACAGTGTGGAGTGTGTGGTTACAATGGCATGATTTGCGTCGGTCGGGGTACCCAATGCCAAATGTCGAAAGCAACGGGACACTAGTTACCTTACTAACATAGTGCGTTAACGATCAACATAATACTTATCGGCCGTCAAATGAAATTTATCGCGTTTCGTAATCCAACGTTCATGTCAAGAATACGTTTCGATTTAAGCGAATCAGAGTCATTGACAAATGGATTTCTAGATCTTTTAAACTCTATGGTTTTTAAAAGCTTTCCGTCCGACGTTCAACAAACTCAAGGAGATCAATGCATGCAATTACGTACTAAGCAGCTGCCGGTACGAGTAGACATTATTATATTGTGGACTTGCCTACGTAATTACGTAAATTGCCACTAGCAAACCTTCAATTGAACGACACGAACGTATCAAATCCCTAACTCAACTAACACTATTGCCAGTTCCTTTAAAACACATTGAATTTAGAATCGTTTCAATCAATTATATCGATATCGAATTATTTGTTGGAAAGCGTTACAAATGTAGTGAAACGTTGCAATCAACATATCCTGGCGATCGAACGTGGACAAAGGCCGTTGGAAAGTTGGCAGGTCGTGAACGACTGCAGAATACTAATTGAAACAATGCCTCTACTGAGTAGCGAGCGAGTTTCCTAATACAACAGCGACATAGGAGTGAAGAAAGCTTGAAATATCCGAGCGCTACGCATTAAATGTAAAACAATAGATTTATCTGTGACGAGGACACTAATGCAAGGCTGGCTAAACACCGAAAGCAACGCGACACTTCCAACCGCCTAGTTTGTTAATCGCTACGCGTTTTACTCTGACCGCAGAAAAATATTGGTCGCGAGGCCATACGTTTGCCACACCATCATTCGTCTACGTCTTTTGTACCGAGTCGTCTATACGTCAAAGATAATGAAAAAAAAGCTAATTTTCTTTAACAAGTCTTTCAATCTTAATTAATAGTGTTACTTAGATTTTTATTTGCTAATTTGTCCAAACGTAGAATTTTCACAATCGATTAAAAATTTCGTGTAATAGAGATCCGACATGACAAACAGGAAAAACTGCTAACAAAATGTTCTGTTTACTGAAAAACATACGCAAAGACCTCTACAAAGTTTTTTTACGAAGGCAAACTAGTATCGGAAACGAAAGGATGCTCTTAAGCGATGCATCCAGTAAATGTCAAACTTTATTTAATGTACGCGCTGAACTTTGCCGCATTAGCTCCGATGTTGTGTTCTTACAAAACAATGTTTCAATTCCGTCTGTACGTTATTGACATGATAGCGCTGGTCCCGATCCAAAGATACCAAGAGGTAGTGAGCTTGTGGGTTGTGCAACCTTTGCACAACCAAACCCGTTGCTCGGTAATGCTCGAATAAACGATTTGTTATAAATTAAATCAAGGTTAACCAATAATAATCATTATGACTCAGGTTTCTAAGAGACCGGTACTCTGGATTTGTGCTTTTATGGATATTCAATTGGTTATTCAATTACAATACTATGTATGTTCGATCCTTCCAATAGCGTTATATGCCCACACGTTTTAACGACTTGAATAATAATACACGATAAATATACCAGGCGTATTAGATAGGCAAGTTAATGTTTACGTAATACGAAATGATGCCAATCTATAATATTATTAAATTTAATATCGAATCTACAAACACTGATTTCTAAGATAAACACAAGAAATGACGTCATAGTTCACTTACAAATATTGTGATGTAAGAGTATCCTTGTGATTTACAGTAGACATTGTATTGAAATAATTACCACAACCAAAGCTAGATCACGAGTAGGTTTAAGTTATTTTCAGTAAAAAAAATCGTTACATGTTCGTCCTTAAACGCCGGCAGTTAATAATGAAATACCCAAAGTACACCAGTAACTATGTATACCATTCGAAACCAATTAAAACGCGATAGATTGCAGTTTTGCAAGAACCGCCCTGTTAGGTGCAGCGAAACAATTTTGGTGCATACCTTAGCACAATTACCTGTCGGCCGGCGCACGCTGTGCTTATCGAAGGCGAGTCTGAGCGAGTTAGGCGACCGTGCCTTTCACGGAACCCTGGACACGCCCTATCGACTTCGCCTTCACTCCACTTCTAGGTATAACTAGTTCGACCATTATTTTCAACTCTGTGTCGCATAAATCCGCGCGCTTTCGCTACAATTAAAGTTTAAACCGAGCGCTCTTGTTTTGCAACAAATTAATAAACGGCTTTGTGAAACTAGAACCGTCAGTAACGCGACATTTGCCGCCCACGCCTTGTCTACTAAACAACGAACAGTTGCGGCTACTCAGATCGCAGCGAAATGATCCACATCTCGAAGTGTTATTACGTTTACCGTCGTGACTATGTAAAATGTTATGTCATTAAGCTCGTGCAGGTTGAAATTGAAAAAACAATCCGATTCAATAATTTCGAAACTAAACGCTTTCTGTTACACAGCACAATAACGCTTATAAAACATAACATAACAGCAAATATATTTTGTAACCGCGTCAGTGAGGCAATTAATTTGCATCGAAGTGGAATAAAATACATTGCAAATATTCAGCAGTAAAACGAACCGATGACGGTAGATATTGTCGCGGCACTCGCGGCCTTCCGTCCAATCATTATTCGCTAATTTCAAAATTAAATGCCCGATTCTCAATGCCAGCGCTCCGCGGTGGCCGGCATGTACGAATTAATAAAAGGCAGGTGGTGGTGCGCGGCGTACCAGTGCCGAAAACGCGAGCCAACGTTTTTATCTTAGTCAGTCCTTTCACTCCGCTCGCCCATGACAGTCGATGAAACTTATTTGCAACACAAAGAAAATATTACTTAGATAAGTTGTTAAATTTTCGTCCGTGTTCGATTAGTAAAGTGACGTAGTGTAACATAACTAAGAAATGTTGTTTTCTAAACTTTCAGATGGTGAGAGGGGCGGCGTTAGTGCTGACGCTAGCGCTGGCATGGGCAGCGCGCGCCAGCGTGCTGGTCCCGACCTACGTCCTGCCGCCCGACTCGTTCGTGCGCGATCAACGCTCCCTCGCCCCGCCCCCCGACTCCGACCCCGCCGAGTCCCAGCGGACCATCAAGCGGTTGATCGGCGGACACATCAAAATCAAGCCCGAAAAGGAGCATGGCTCTACGAAAAATTCAATTTTGTACGACGCCAAAAGTGATAGTGGAAAATTCGTAGGCGTGATCGCGTCGGACCAGTCGGGCGGTAGCGTCGGCTGGAATCAGGGAATTTGGGACGACGGGATGCTCATGTCCAGCGCCGGCGAAGGAAAGGAGGCTGGAAAAGTAAAGGAAGACGAGGAAGACAAGAAAACGTTGTCCGATCAGGTGGCCGAAGGGAAATATGGACTGATTCAGAATGAAATATTTTCTAAGGCCCCTAAGCGACCCGGTATCGTCAGCTATGAGCCCAATTCAGAGACGAGAGCGAAAGACAATTTGCAAAGCCTAGGAGGTCTCAAGAAGGACGAAATTTGGCTCGCTGAGGATCACCTTCTAGTACTAACGGGAGGATCATACCCCGAGCGTACGAAGGAGGAGAGCAGGCCGTGGCCCCCGATCGATAACTACGAAGCACCTAGAAGGCAAGTAAAATTACCGCAGAAACCTAAAGTGCCACCGCCCTTTCCAGTACGACTCTCCGACAACGGACCGCTTGTCTTCCTTACACCAAATGGCAGTGTCCCTGCGTCCATTTTCCCTCCCTTCTATGCGGGAGAGGGCGAAGGCCCTCTACAACCACCGCCATTCGTTCTCCCTGCGGGAGCGCCCTACCCCGCGGGTGACAATCAGGGAAACATTACTGCCGGGGAAGCGCCGATGCGAATTCCTCCGTTCCCATTCCTACCTGGGAATGCGAGCGAAGGACCATTCCCATTCCCTGCATCCATGAATGGCTCTTTTCCAGAAGGGTTTCCTCCGGGCGCAGCGTTTCTTCCACCACCGAGCAACCAAACAGACCTATACGACGAAGACGACCCTTCGATATACTATCCGCCGCCATACAATTTTTCTTATCGCGCTGATTACAACAATAGCGTGCCAGCTGGACCCCTAGTGCCTGGAATAATTCTACCTCCACCGCCGGATTTCTTTGCGCCACTCGAGGAAAAAACAACCACGGAAACGGTTAAAACGACAACAAGGCCAAGTCCGACAACGACACGTACAAGGCCAAAGGCGACATTGAAACATTCGTCACCGACGGCAGGGTACAGAGGCAAGTACAAAACGAGACCGACGACTACCGAATCGATTAGAACTACCGAAGTTCCGACCACAATAACAACGCCGCCACCGGTCGAAATTATTACAACGCCCAAGCATAGAAAGCCTCAGCGCGTTCAACCGTTGCCTCCAAGAAATCCAGTACGAGTGCACAACTTACCTGACGAAATTATCACGAGGCCCAAGACTGAAAAACCAGTGTATAAGACGAGAACTAAAGTTACGTCAAAACCTTTATCGGTGTCAGTATATTACGATTATGTTGAACCAATTTACAATACCGAGGCGCCCACTACATCAGAAAAACCCTACGTCGTGTACGAAGTACCACAGAAAACATCGAATGTGATCACTAATGAGATTGTCACATCGACACAAGTACCGCTAAGAGCCGAGTACTATTCTAACATACAAAACGATGAGGTCCCTACTACTAAATTACAGCCGGTGTATAACAGTCAAAAACCGAATGAGAACGGAATAGCCTCTTTCTACTTTTATGATGAACAACCGAAATCGTCACCGGCACCCGAAACATACTTCGATGGCCGTAATTACTATAAAACGGTGCCGAACCGTAATCCATTCGTACAAAAACATAATGTAATTCCACAAAAAAATAAGCCCGAATATTCTCCGACGGTCGACGTGTCTTACGGATCAATCGATCAAGCGGACGCGCTCTTTTTGTGGCCCCAAAAACAAGGACCTAGAACGCTTACTCAAGAGTATTTTAGTATACAAAAACCGAGACAGCAAACACTTTACGTGCAGCAGCCAAAACAGAGACCGGATGCGTTCTATCAACAAATAGCAAACATTCAACAAACTATTGATTTATTCACGACTAAGAGACCCAAGGCGCATTCCGTTCGGCCACACTCGAACAAACCTAAAGCGATTACATCACGGCCCGTGTATCAATTCAGCTACCAATCTAACGCCAGGCCAGAGCAAACGTTCCGCGCGCCAAAATTGGACCCTGAACCTTTTAGACCAATGGTGAGTTACAGCAAACCGTTTAACTTAGAAAATGAGTTCAATGCCATCACACCTACAGTATCCTCTGGCTATCCTCAACAGTATTTAATTGAAAACGTACGAGTGACTACCGAAACACCAACATCGACGAGGTACTATCCAAAAACCAAGGTAAGAGACGAAGATTACGATGACGCGCCCGTCGCTAAGCCTTTGCCCACAGGGAACAGAAATCTCATTCCCGTACACACGGGAAAACCAATCGTGCACCACGTTAACAGGTATCCCAGTACCACTCCCAATCCGATCAGTCACGGCTACTACACCAAGCAAGACGAGAGGTACCTCGACGACATCACCAAAAATTCCTTCGACATTTTCGGGCAAAAACTAGAAGACGGGACGCATGACGTCAACGGTTTGGCGGTGACACCACCTCTCGGGACAGTGAGAACTCCCATCGACAACAACATACCCCAATACGACTACGAGATCGTGGAAGCCCAGACTCCCAATCCGCCTTCACTAGATAGAGACACCCTCGTCAACTACCGCCTGCCCCGTCCCACGATTAACCCGCACAGCGAACTAATACAGCAAAGACAGCCGAACGCTCAGCTGGTGCAGCAACAGAAACCTCCTTCTCTACTGCACGATACGGTGGTCAACAACAGGCTACCACGACCGCCGATAAACCCCGACAGCGAGTTTATTCCGATCGCAAATCCCGCGTACCGTCAACAGTACAGGCAGCAGGCGAGCGAGTTGGAGGATTTAAACGCGCCCTCGTTAGCGGGGGACACCAACGTGAATTACCAGCACCCTCGGCCGCCGAACAACCCGGACGCGGAGTGGATCGGGCCGGGGAATGCGGCAGGGGAGGGGAACGCGGGGTCCCTAGTGTCGTATAGACTGCCGGGCGACGGAGCTCACGTGTACTTCCTGACGCCGCAAGCCGCGGCGACGCGGGAACGGTACCGCGCGCCCGGCTACGGACGGTGAAACCAAAGTCTAGTCTGAACTCGAGCAGTCGTTCTCGACGATACGTGTAAATACAAAGCGCAAATGTGATGTTAAAGTGTCCTAAGTAGTATAAGGTTAGACTAGCGGAGAGACCGCATTGCCATAATATTTAACGCAATTTTTTGAGTGACTAAACGGTGATCGGCGGACGTTGTGAAACGATATGAACTAATATTGAAATGAACTATTGTGCTATTTATTAAATTATTGTTAAGAGACTGGTGCAAGCGTTAGTTGTAGTTAATTTATTTATGAATGACAGTATTCTTAATGAACTTTCTGGGAATGATGTAATGTGATACAATGTATGGAGTGATTGAGAAAGTTGTTAAAATATATGTAGTAACGATAACATAATGTTATCATATTGTTATTTAAACATTACCTACATCAAAGGATGTTATGTCACTGTTTGACAATTAATTGTGATTTTGTACTGTATTTTATAATACAACAAAATGTAGATGGTATATTAAAAACTTTAATACATTTAAATGACTTTCATTTAAAAGCCGAACTATTAAAAAAGCCTTAATATCATACACACATGACACAAATTAAAAAAGGTCACATTAAATCATGACTCATACACAATATTTTATCTGTCATACAAACGTATTTGATGGGCGGAAATGAACCCGGATCTATCTGAGATTCGGCG
Source organism: Lerema accius (assembly GCA_001278395.1). Taxonomy (NCBI): domain Eukaryota; kingdom Metazoa; phylum Arthropoda; class Insecta; order Lepidoptera; family Hesperiidae; genus Lerema; species Lerema accius. The sequence goes on along the minus strand of LGAG01000633.1, from coordinate 572,357 downwards.
CCACCGTTACTTAAAGTAATAAGAAAAAATATACACATAATAATTTATATCATTAAATACCTACTCAACACTACAAACCTCAACAAACAGGCTATCTGGTCGAACAAAATGTCTTGGTTGAAATAATAACATGATTCAAGATAAAAATTAATTACTACATTAAAATACACGATTACAACATTGTCTATTAATGCTTAAATATCTATTAACAATATCATTATATTCAATCTCAGTTATATCTTAAACGTTTATTGACTAAAAAACGATGCAAACTCATTATGTATGCCATTACCTAACTCGAGAAATCGATTTGTTTGTTTTGATTACATTACACCGTTGACATTGCAGACAGAACAGACGACTTGTGAAAGTCAAATTAAGAAGCTTACTATCTTTGCATATAAAATAAATTCAATGTCAGTTATTAAAAATAAATTGCCATAAATGATTCCACGATATCGACAAACGCTAGATTAGATTATGTAAATTACAAAACAAACGGTAATTTACAAATTAACTCGGCAATGCCCTTAAATAAGTGCGAAGTGTTTTTTAAACCTTGAACTCATTAAATGAGTTCAGAGAAGTGTAAATTGGAACGGACGTGAAATAAGACAAAAAATGTTAAGTCATGCTAGCAGAAACAAAATATTTAAACATCTTAAAAACACTATTAAGATAGAGACAAGGACGTAAGTATATTAACTTGTAAATATTAAAAACAAAATCAATCATAAGTGCCGACGAAGTTATGCTAATGTAATAATTGCAAATGGATGACTGATAGTAGCCAAAATTCATTACTTAGTTCACATTACAGTTGTCGTTAGATGACGATTGTCAAGCCATTTCGAGGCCTTTTAAAGGCCTTAACAACATTTCGATTGGCCACTAACCTCTCCATCAATTTGACCTATACCAGTGTAGAGTATGCTTGCCTCTAATCTACTCTTTCAAAGAATTAGCATATAAGCCTTTATTGCCTCATTCATTATTACCCATATGCCTTCACTCGTAATTAGTAGTTAAGAATTTGTATGAGACAGCTGAACATAAATGAATATAAACTAAAATCGTAACCTATCTTTTGGCTTCAATATCATAAAATAATGATTGAAACGAATAAGTGAATGAACGAATGAGTGAATGAATTAATGGGTTAATTAATGAATGCGTGAATGAACGAATAAGCGCATTAATGAATAAACATTTTTATTTTGGCAACACTTATAGTCAAACAAAATCTGGCATGGCGCAATAGTTACCACGCCGGATCGCCGTTCAAATGGGCCTGGGTTCGATTCCCAGCGGGGCCGAAATTCAAATTTCTGTTCCGGTCTGGGTGTAAGTTTGTGTGTTTCTGTCTTGTCCATGGCACCCACAACACAGGAAATCCGAGTGTGGATGGGGCTATGAGTGTATTATCATTCATCCTCATTACAATCCATAACTGTCCTACTGCTGGGCTCGGGTCTCCTCTCACAATGTGAGGGGTACGAGTCACAATAAATGAGTGTATAGCATTATTAATAAATTAAAAAATCCACCAACCTGTATCGGGCTCGGCGGTCCGCGGCGCGTCCTGCAGCGGCTGCGTGTGTAGCCGCAGGTACACCTGCACGGCGGCGCGCGCGCAGCGGAAGTAGAACGGGTGCGAGCGCAGCACGTCCTCCAGCCGCAGCAGCCCCACGTACGAGCGCAGCGTCATCTTGCGCATGCAGTACGAGTGGAAGTCGAACTGATCCTCCATTATCTCCGAGAAGTGCTGGAAAGATTGCTTTCGTTGATTTATCTGTTTCTTTACTTGTATTGTAGAGCTGTTTGAAAGTGGGTTTGTATGGAGGATGACTGCGTGCTACATTTGTCATTTGTTTTGATAACGTAGACGGTAAAGACACTGGCTATATTCTATTTTGAAAAAAAAAACAATATCTATGTTCTACTCAATAAAAGTCAGTACTGGTTTGTGGTCTTCTATTATCTCGGAGAAGTGCTGCAAAAAAATTGTTTGGTTGGTTATATACTAACATTTGATTAAGGTGATATATTGTTGTGATAAATAGTGTAGCTATTGGTCTTATTGGCACTTACAGTTTCACGGGACTACGACGTTATTAAACTGTTTTAAAAATTCTTTCGCGAGTATAATTTAATTACATAGAAAGAAAGGGTATATTTTTTATTTTACATATAAAACGAATATTAATTCAGTTAAGTACACAATGACATTTAAATTTCGCGTTGCATTCCTGATCATAGTATATAGAAATAAGGTACTTTCATGTGATACAAAGAATATTAATTTCCATACATCTCTACTATCTATCTAACTCACATGCAAATCACCCAAACAATTGAATAAGGAAACTTACTATCTATAATTAGTTTCACATACAAAAACTGCTATTTGCTATTATTATGTGCAGGGAAAAATTTGCATCACAATACAATTGAACTAAACATTCTATTCAACTGTTAAACGCCATAACACTTGGGAAAATCATAAGTTAATCAGAAGTATTAGAAAATCCCTACATTCTGTGATGAGGCAAATAGTAAAACATTGTTCGATATAATGTTTGGGAATCTTACAAATATTTTTTTCCACCAAAATGTATATCATGCTAGTATTAAGTATCTGAATTAGACCAAACACAGACGGAGAGACGGACGGACAGACATAGTTAATTACAATGTTTTTGAGTTAACTACTTTGTTGATTATAATCATAATAATATGTTAATATGGTAGAATGTAAGGTGAGTGTGCTTACTCTATCGACTTCATGAGCCTTCTTTAGGGCTTCGCCCCACTGGTGTAGCCTCTGGTAGGCGGCCGCCGCCTCCGTCTGGAACCACATACACTGCATTTCGTTCAAATTTTCAGTCGCTGGAACTCCTGAAACATAAATATAAAATCAAATTAACTCCATCGCAGTAAGTTTCAATTAAGGGAAAAGAGGGGAACCCCGCAAGAGAGGGGTTCCGACGACATCTATGACAGTTTATACAATGCACAGAATAATAACGTGAACGGAAATATAACAGTAAATACTATAAATGCCTTAATCATTTATCATTTAGTCGTTAACATAAATACACAAGAGTAATTTTTAAACGAATTCTCTATCTCCTACCTTCTCTAGTAAACTTGGCGCACATCTCCTCGGCCCTCTTTATATGTCCGGCGCGCAGCATGTACCGCGCACACTTGCTGTTCACGTACCGGTCGGCCGTGTCCATCGCCTGCGCCTCTTCTAGCCACTGGTATGCTGATACCGGATCTCCGGCGTGCTGGAAGAATATACAATATATTATTATGACTATTTTATTTGACGACCCCGTAGCCTTGTTGGTAGTGTCCCTGCTTGCGAAGCGAGGGGTCCCGGGTTCGATTCCCGGCCGGGGCAGATATTTTTGTGACAGATATTTGTTTTCGGGTCATGGGTGTTAGTTATGTGTTATTTGTGTTGTTCATGCCACCCGCGATATAGGGAATCCTACTGCGGGGGTATGAGTGTGTCTAGCGTTAGTGTTTATTAAATAAGTAATCATGAAAGTGTCTATCTGTAGACGGTCGATTTGCTGGAAAAGCATTAAAAAATCATCTCGTAATTTAAGTAGGTCAATCAATACAACACAATGGTTTTGTTTAATAATGTATAGCTGTACAACCTGATTGATTATTTACAGGGTACATGTATAAATACAATAGAGACTGACTGACTGTCTGACTAGCTAACTGACTGACTCGGCAATACCTTTGGTGTTGCTAACGTTAATAGACAACAATGACCACTTACCAATGTCGATCACCTACTCGTTTGTCGATCTTGGTACTTATGTAATACTCTACACCATTTCACATAAAAATGTCTCGATATCGAAGCTATTTTCGTATCAAAGAATGTGGATACCAACTTATGTACAGAATAGAGGTCTTAACCTACTTGTCAAGAGTAGATTCATTGACCTACTTTGGAGAATTGTACTCTGTGGTTACATTGTTTAGAATTACTTTATAACTCTTGACAATGTAGACAATTGAATTTCTCAACATAATTTATATATAAACAAACATATTATGAATAAACATAGACTTCTAACTTATTGAAAATTGATAATATAAATATGTCACTAACGTTAATTTATGAGTATTAGGTCAGTGATTTTGTAATATTTTATTTTGCTGCTCCTCTCCTATTCATCATAGCGTGATGTTATATAGTCTATAGGTTTCCTCGATAAATGGACTATCTTACATTAAAAGAATTTTTCAAATCGGTCTAGTAGCTCCTGAGATAAGCGCGTTCAAACAAACAAACAAACTCTTCAGCTTTATAATATTAGTATAGATTAACTAACCTTGTATATCCTTCCTTTGACAATAAATAGCTCTATCAAAGTGGGTGTATGTTCTATAGCAGCATCAATATACTGTAAAGCTCTGTCAGTCTCCTGTTTGTGGTCGAAATGTTGAGCGGCGTAATAATACGCCCAAAGCAATGCACTGGCCGGTTGTTTCACTTCATCAGGCTCCGAACTAAACACTCCCTTATTAGATAAATTCTCTATGTACATCAGGATTAATTTTTCTATCGTCTCCGCTTTACTTTCAACAGTGTATAAAGATCTGGAATTAAAAGAAAGAATGAGTTAAAAATAGTTCCTCTATTAATTTTGACAAGTTACTCTGTATCCGAGAAGGCATGTGTCATCTGTGCCTATGGTTGTTTCAGCCTATCCATGAATATGGTTCATTAACTAGGACAAAAGATAACAAATTATTAATTAATAGATAAATCAAGAAGTGAGTGTTAAATAATGTGTTTGGGATATGAGGGTGCTACAGAAAAAAAATTACAATGACACTTTGTATGTTGAACTCCGTCAAGCCAATTCGGTTGCACAGCATGCGAAAGAAATTAACATGAACAACATTACCCTCTAAATGATGCATCTGTATAAAAACAATTAAATAACTAATTACACCCACACTATGCACACTTGAAGAACTTTTCCATATTAATTATCAATATCATAAGAACCAAGCAATCATCATTACTATAAAAACCTGCAATCACTTACACACAAATATTACAAAATGTAAAATATTTAATTAAAAAAATCTTATCTTGATTCAGTCAGAATCGCCTATATAAAACCAAGCCAGGTCATAATAAATCAAGTAAACTTTGACATGAATTGTATTTAATCTTATTTACCTACCTATATTGTATCTATTTACTGTAATTTGCATAACATAATTTGTATGGATCGTAGTTATCTGAAAAAAAATTAATAAAAAATTAAGACATTCCACTAACCTCAAATCTACAAATAGCGGCGGAATTCCTTTATGAAGCCCATGCCTCAGGTATTCATCGACTAGCTTCTCAAACACCGGCTGTGCCTGAGCCTCGTTTAGCTGCAGTCGTCGAGGCGCTATAGCTCGCGGATATTCTTTCCTGGAAGGTTAACATTATGATTACTAGAATGGCCTGAGGTTTCAATCACAATTTTTATGATAATTGTGACAAAAAAAAATTACATTATCTATAATAGAACCTAAATGAAATACTTTAAATGTACGACACCACAATCCACTGAGTTAAAATCATATTTCAATTTGAGTTTGAATCTTTGGTAATACAAAAAAAAATTAAGAAATATATCTGTTTAATAAACTCACTTTCAATACCACAGTAATGATAGTAATGAATACATTGCTATAATGATTTATTAGAATAGAAATATAACGAATCAATTACTCACTTAAATACATCATAAAAGGCCACTTTTTCATCAGGATCACTAAGTTGTTTAGCTTCTATTAACTTCTGATAATACATTACATTCTCTGGATTTCTTTTCAACAAGTCTTCATACACAATTTCAGCTTCCTTAAATCTGGAATTGAATAGTTTTACCTTAATAATCTATGTATGTAATCAAAAAATTAATAAAGTAATACACCTATCATAGTACCCTAGCTTTTGTTGTGTTATGCTATGTAGGTGTTACCTTCTTTAATACGAATTATTTAATAAATCAAATAAAAAGTATGTTTAACATTATTTTGTAACTCACTACATAATTTCATGACGAATCACTTACTTTAGTATACGCTTTTGAAATAAATAGCTCCAATACTAATAAGAATCAACGTACCTCTTCAACTTCAAATAATATTCTCCAGAAGTCTCTTTTATGGACAACTTATCAAGTATTTGACTTTGGAACTTTTGTAGATGCTGCAATGCCCGTTCATACTGTCCAGATTCCGCTAGGACCATATTCTGATAAAGAAGTAACTCTGAATGTTCATAGTCGTACGGGCCCTTCATCTGATGAGTCCGGAAAGCATCTAGAATACTGTTTGCCATTTCATAGTCACCTAACAAGTGGTAGCTCATGGCAAAACCAATCCATGAGGCTCTCTGAGTTGGTCTCAACATAAACAGTTGATACCGAGTATCCTGAAAAAATGCAGCATAATTTAGAAAAGTATATACCTCTATACCTCGTTTTTTTCGTCGTGATTTAAAAAGTAAACGAGGTATAAATGGTAAGTGAACTATATCATTTATGGAAATCATAACACTGTGAGCTTTACTAACTTCAGATACAGCATCAACTAAAAGTTTATTAAGACTTAAAATGCTATATTATTTATTCTACATTTCAGCCATAACACTCTTGTTGGTAAGACACTGCACAGTGCTAATATTCACAATCTAAACCAATAGCAGTAAATTTCTTTAAGTCTATTGACTTTCAATAAATTACTAAATATGCAGCGGTACTGAGAAAATCCAGTTGATAATATATTCACAAATATAATTGAATTCTCTATTGAATAACATTATATAACCTATTAAAGTATATAAATAAATACGAAATACGACTAACTTACTTTGTAACCCTCCAGATCTCTCATTTGAATTTGAAGCAACGATAAATCCCGTAAAATTTGAATATTTTCCTTTTCCCATTTGAGGGCATTACGGTAACACTTAATAGCTTCATCATACTTTTTGTCTGAACGTTGCAACAAGCCGTACACATGCCAGCAAACAGGCGATTTTAGATCGTTTCGGAGTCCTCTACGCACATACTCATAAGCTTCCTCTTTTCTACCAAGGCAATTCAAAGTCAATCCTTTCATAGCCAATGTTTCTGAAAAAGAATTATCTTTATTTAAGACACACGTCAAGATAATCTAATATGAAATTAAAATAACTTATCCTACATAGGTATACATTGAGAATGCAATTGAGTAATAAATTCCTTTAAGTAAATTGTGATAAATGTACATTTCAAAATGAATTATATTAGACTATTTAATTCAATCTAAGATTTAAATTTAACTATAAATTTAAACTTTAAAGTGAAGCAGTAAACTGATGCACTATGCAATGCAAGTGATGCCTAAAAATAAATTGTTCTAAATGAATAACAACCACTTACCTCCATGCTCTGCGAATTTTGGGTTCGATAATATTTGCTTAGCGAACTTCAGCCCATTTTTGTATTGTTTATGTTCATAGCAACGCTGGAAAATAACGATGCAATTATCCTAAATTGTTAACCTCTATTTATTATTAGATGCAGCCCACATAAAGCAAGGCCGAACGTTTTTATTACAATTCTAGCAAGATTTTTTTAAATCCTTCTACTATATATATTCAGTTAAATTGTATCATAAACTTATGATACAATTAGAACGTAATAAATTAGCGTTTTATGAGGCATTATTTTTTATTTAGAAAGAACAGCGAAGAATGACAAGCTCTTCGGTTTCAAATTGTATGTTTACAAAACGACTTACCAGTATTCTTTTAAAAAGAGCATTTTCTTTAGGTGGTAAAGGATTACTGGGTGGCATTTTGTGTAGATATTTGTAATTATCTTCTTAATAATTCACTAAAAAATTGAAATATTGCTAAAAACCTCGTGGCTATAAACCAAAGAAGTCGATGAAGGATTTTTGTCTTTGGTTGTTTCATAGGTCACTCGACTTGCCTGGTATTGCCAGTGATTATATTTATGTAGAAAATGTATAATGTTTTTGAAATATTATAAAACAACAACAATAAAACACCTAAAAAAATTTATTACAAAAATGTCTTTTTATATAAATTTAATATTTTTATTTGTTTTTTATTCGTAAATTCCGCTCGAACCTTAAATTGGTATACTATTGTATATTATTACTCTATGGTTGAGTCATTGACATTTTGACAACTTACAATATGGTTTGTCTATTCATAGATTGAGAGCGGTTATCCAATTAAAAATAAGAATGTCAAGTCGCCATCTTATTTCAGTGGAATGTAAACAACCAATCATTGTTTTGAAAAACTGTGATCTTGTATAAATAACCAATCATACTGCGTGGTTAAGTAAATGTGAGTGAAGTTGTCATCTAATGTAATCCTATTGATAATAGAAAATATACGGTAGTTTTAATAAATATGATTGTTGTGTTGTCCTTGACTCGGGAGATTGACTGATCAAATTACAAGTTAAAATAAATAAAAGTATTAAACACTATCAAAGTGTGTACATAATTGTATTCGCTATACCCGTTGAACCATATCGTCTTGGGTAAATATAATATGGGTATAGAAAACATGCGTCGCTGGCAAATGTATATCGTGTTCGCTATGTGCATATTTCTCACCCTCACATTATTTAATAGCTGGGGAATGGAATCAGAATTACAGAACCGAATTACAGAAATCAGTACGCAGCTACAAGAATGTTCCAGGCAACAGACAACTTGCATGGAGGAATCCTTACGGTATTTACAACAACGAGATGTTTTCAACACAAAAGTAAATGATTTAGAAGGCGAAAAGGTAAAACTAAGCAACGATGTAGCAAACTACAAGAGCAGATCCAACAAATGGGAAACACAGGCGAATAGAACTACTGTAGACGTAGAACTTTGTAAAACTGAATTGCAGTCATTGAAGAACTTGCAAGTAAGTAAGTCTGCAACTTTAGAAACATTGCGATTAGAGAAGGACACATTAACGACTCAGCTAGAGGAGAGGAAGCAGAAGATTGATGAGTTAGAAAAGGAAATTACGAGATTGAAGTCTGCATTGACTACGAAGAGTGCACCAAATCCTCCAGTGTCCTCAAAAGTGACGCCCGCGGCGCAGCCACCGAAATTAAGTCCAGCGTTAAATGCTGTCAATCCTATCAATGATCCAGTTGATAATGATGCCAAGGAAGAAATTGAAGATGCCAATGCCTTGAACGACGGCAATGACTTTGATCAACAGATCAATTAGTATTCCACGACCAGTTCCAAGGCATGAGCTTTGTGATAACTTAGTACCAGGGATTGTACAGTTCATTGAAATATTGCAATATATTGCAGTGCAATTGGTTGATAGTATAATTGAATTTTTTACATTATGTTTCTCAGTAAGATCTTTATTGCCAATAATAGAATAAAGATCTTGCTAAATGATTTAAAATTGGCCATTTGAGTACTATGAAAGCAAATTCTATGTTTGTTTATTTGAAGTAAAAGTGTGAGAGCTTAGCTTATTTTTTTATTGGAATGATGCTTAAAAATGTGTAATATTGCTTACATAATACTGGAATGGGTTCATAGTGACTATCATCAGAATGTTACATTGATGTAAATAAAATATGGATTATATTACAAGCTAGTAAAAATTATTAATGATTGTATCAATACTATTAACTAATATTAGTAATATCAGTATACATTATGATAATTAAGTGTTGGTAATATTTGCAATTAATGAAGCTTTTACTAATTTTTTATATGAATGCCTTTGACCATTACGTAGTTTAGATTAGTTTTAAGATTTTTTAAAGAATAGCAGAATCCACTTTAAATGATAAGTTTTGACTAGGTCCTAGTCTACAGTTAACTTTTCTGGTCATAATAAAATTTTTGGCTAAATAATTCTATTTAGTATCAGGATAGTTATTATGGCATATGTGTTGACTTCTGCTCCAAATCATGAAATATGTATAAAAATTCTATGACTATCGATACTAAAAACTATTAGATAAAAGGAAATTAATGATTAATACTCAAATATCAATAGGATATCAGGCAATTTCCATACATTGTTGGTATAAAAAAACAAAGCAACCAGACCTAGTATTATTTCCAATAGCTAGGCCATGCTAAGAACTTAAAAAAATATATTATGAACTCAACCCTTTAACTGCATATTATTTTTTGTTTCTGCAAAGTTATTTATTGTGATGAGTTATGTACGAAGATTTAAACTGCTCAAAAACGCATAGTTACAGTGTTAAATTCAAAGAATTAGTAAGGTACCTATTGGTAGCTAAAACCTAGCTATTGGAAATATTGCTCGTTTTGGCTGCACAATTTTTTTTACATCAAAATGCCTGATGTCCTTTTAAGTGATCTCTTATTCAATGGAATGCAAAATTTGATATATCATACATTTTGTATATTTCTCTTAATCAAGTCACAATAACATTTTTACTGATTGGAAATGGGTGTCTAAGCAGTTTTGGTAATTCCTTTGAAATGTTCCTGATTTATTTTATAAAACCATAGTTTTTATTGCTTAACCTTGATTTTTATATTTTTTACATTTAACACAAAGCATTTCTTATGACTGGATGGATTCATTTGTGTAAATCATGTGGACATCACAATAATTGTAAGAATTCAGTTTAGAAGTTACTGTGTTAACATTCAAATGATTCAAGTAATAATATTTATGAACTTAGTTGTCTTCCAATGCAGTTTTCTGTATTATTTTGGATTGTAATGAAAATTTTCATAGGAATATAAAAATGAGGCTTGTGTGTAATAAGTAATAATATACAATATTGTAGTAGGGATTTTACTATATAGGCCTTGAAAGTATTGTAAAGTATGTACTCAAAATTCAGCCATTAGAATTGTATTTAGGTAACACATAGGTAAGTAATTAAGCATAGGTTCATAACTTTAAGTATCAAAATGCCATGATGGTGCCACATAGATCTGATAAAATATTATTTCATTTATTTTGACCCACTCGGTGTAATATGCGAAGTTTGGTTCATAATAAATATTATTTTCACAAAAAAAAACTACAAGTATGATAATTTTGACGAAATTATTTAGTTTACTGCTTTTTGTAATTTAAGTTTGTTTATGAATCATTTGTCCTACTTTTGTAATTGTTCAAAATCATAAAAATGGTAAATTTTTTTGTAAACTATACAATAGGTACCAAAATGATTAAATATTGTGATACGGACGCAAACTGTAGTACTTATTCATAAATACTACCAGATAAACGAACAAATGCAGTAATTTGCTGTATAGGGACGATTGAGATGAGACCTAATAATATTTCGATTTAATACCCCCAACTAATTTTTTTTTATCTGTGGTAAGTTCATACTTTTCACAAACAAAGCATAACGGGGGGTATTTACGGAAAAGACGAAAAACTAAATGGATTTTGGACATAGACAAACAATTTAGGGCAATAGATTGGGATAGTGAAGACATTCATTAAAAATTAAATTATTATCTCAAATTGCATTATTATCGGCTGCACTCTTATTATAGCTCGTCTTTCAAGAACAATAACTTTGTTGATATGATAACAAATCTTCACTATCGATATGAATAGATTGATAAGGTACCAACGAATCAATATTTTGTATAACCACATATGATTTATGTTCAAAATAATAATTATCCAGTTTTTCGAAAATGTCTAACCCTTAAAACCTTCTGAGGGTTTATATATTTGAAATGCTTTAGGTACATGCCTCAGGATTTAACCTACTATTATTAAAACGATCGATACGACTCATGACGCAATGGTTTCCAATTACCATGCCGAACTGCCATTCATCGGGTCCAGCATTCGATTCTCGGCAGGGCAAAAGTTTTAATGATGAATAGCGTTACTTTTGTGGGCTGTGTGTTATTTTATTTTTAGAATTTGGAAGCCAGATAAAAATTTGTATCGTATAATATAGTATAATAAAAAATGTAAATGAAACAACATTGTATTTCTAAACAAATTTAATAATCTTAAACATCTCTAGCATAATCAAACAAAAAGATTCCTGTTCTCATTACTTCACAAGTAACGACTACGCTATAACATAAAAACTAACGAACAACTTAAACTAGGTTTAAAAGTAGGTAATACGGCCAAAATCTCATTTTCCAGTCCATAGTCAATTGTTTTAACATAATTCTAAAAGTATAATGAATGAATAAAATGCTTATAGTTTTAGCAAATTAACATAAACGACCGAGTAGTGCTGCCCTCTGTCCATTATTTATTTGTGACGAAGCTGAAATATTGTGAATTTGTATTGGATCAGAGGTATGGATCAAACAAAACTGCTGGCATAGATGCTCAATATATTTCTTAGGTGATGGAGAGCAACTTTTCTAATAAAAGATGATTATCTTAGCACAATCGTCTCTAGCAAATTATAACATTGACACAGTAAAAACGAACGCTAAATGATAATTACACATTGCATAAATGATCACTTACAAGGACATTATTATAAGGCTATGAGGGACTTTCATCTAAAGCTCCTTGATATTAATAAACGTAGTATCAAAGGTACGCACAATTTCGTATTTTAATCGATGAGACATAAAAATAGTGAATACTCCTTACAATTAAAAGATACCATATCAATAGTGCGAATAGCATGCCTCAAAAATGTCATAACTACGTCAAACAAATAAGAGTTTGCTAAAATCCTGTTAATAACTTTTCCCTTAAAATACATAATTCATAATATTAGTCAAATCATAATTTGCATTAAAGTAGTAACATAGTTATAATATCTACACTGGTACAATATATAAAAAGTAATTGTTTAGTAAATAAAATTTAAATAAAATAATTGTTCCATGCCTTCAATATTCAGACTTTTTAAACGGGACTATAATGTATAAGAACAGTGGATGTTTTATTGGCTGCTCTCAGTATCCCATCTACAATTCTCAAGTTAGTAGCATAGCAACTGTTAAAAAGTCTTTAAAACACATTGTTACAACATAACATTTTGTTTTCTTTAGCAGAGAGTACAAAGAGAAAAATTATTACAAAAGGGCTATTATGGGAAGACTTAAATGGTTTTGAAATAATATCATCTGTGACAGTAAATCAGTATTTCAACATTTCATAAATCCTATTGGTACATAAGTAGAAAAAATTATCTAGTCAGTAAATATTGAAAATATCAAAAATAGACAACTTTTGTGACAAACTCTGTAAATAGGAATGCACTAGAATGTCATTTGTTACTACCACACAAAATAAAACATTTTCATATTGTAAAATAGTAGACAAAAATCAGGCTAATTACTAAATAGGGGATAATAAACCTCACTACAAAAAGGTACTATCTCTAAAAATTACTAATGAAATGGCAGTATTAAAGCTCAGAATATATAGTCGGAAATAAATGAGATTTAAACCAAATCTGTTTAACATCTTTAAAAGCTCCTAAACTAAAAATACTATATATAACTACTTAATCAATCACAAAATTTCATGTCTTTATTGACAAACTGGTCCCATAATATATTACATATATAGAAAACTTTAAAAAGTGTTACATGGCTAAACTATGACTTCTCATCTTTAGCCACTTTCTCAAATTCATCCAAAAGATTCCTTCGACATTTATTTTCGTCATTATATCGCACAGCCCAAATTATGTACTCTCCAACATTCAACGGATCATCAGAATAGCTGATTTGAACCTTAAATTTTCTTTCCCATTTAAGTCTGGGTGAGACAATACCATTGTTTCTACTTTTAGGAAATTCAATGTAACCGTTACATTCTACGGCTAGTTTCGGCAACTGTGCGTTCAAGGTTTCATGAGATTTATCTGAGTCGGTGCCACTAGTTGATGGTAGACAGTCTCCCTGACCTACTTCTAAATTGGGTGGTGTGACCAGCACACATTTACCCTTTCCTTGAACTCCATCTCCGTGATTATTAATCTCATTACCATTTCCATCTGACATCTTGTTTTTAATGTCATTTTGATGAATTACATTACAGTCATTTTCGAGATTCATTCGCTCAGAATGATTTGTTTTTAACCTCTTCCTCTCTCGGTGAATGTCCTCGTCAGGCTGGCAACCTGGAGCCCATTCAGGGCTAATACATTTCATCTGTGAATACCTTCTTTTTCCAGGTTTTGAGCGGAGCAACTCGGGAGAATGCAGTGGACTAGCAAGTATAGAATCTTCCTTCCTACAAAAATTAGACGATTGTGTAAAAGATACAATTATCAATTAAATTTAGAAATATAAGCTACTGACACCTATAATTAAAAATGTAAAGTGTCATTATTCAGAAAAAATCCATCTTAAATATTTTGGTTTTGTGATTCTATTAAGGAATATATATAAATACAAAAAAACTGTATTTGTGAATGAAAACATTTGTGGTGTACATGGAATAGTCAATGCTTTAGGATACAAACCCTTGCTGCCTCTCCTGTCTCCATTGAATTTTCTCAATAACTTCCACTGTAGTAAAATGATGCCTCGAGCATTGCACATCATGATTTAAAAATGCTGAAATTTTCTTCCTTGTTTTTATCGTCCTACCGAACCATTCCAATATTGCATCTTCTGATAAGTACAAACTAAACTTCTGCCGATTGTTATCAATCATTTCACTGTACCAAGTGACAAAAGACCTTGCATGTTGGATGGGGGACTTATAGAGATCCCCAATGTCTTCTACTAATTGTGGACTGGATTGTTTAATGGATGTGGGAGGTAATTTAGACATATTTTCTGTAACAAGGTATTCTCAGTAAACACAGTGTATTGGAGATTAATCTATGATGAGATCTATGGCAGATTAGTAAAAATTCATTGTCACTTTCAATTGTAAAAGGACTTGTAACAAGAAACTTGGATTTAGTTATGAAAATACTATAGATAGTATTGTAATAAGAATCTAGAGTATGTATATAAAATGTATGTATTATAGATAAAAACTAGAGTTTGGAATTAATGTAAACTAAAGTGTTAACCAAACTATGTCAGATAAAATATGTTGTCTTCGTCTCTCAGTTTATACAGAAAACAAAAGGTATAAAGCATTCTAATGAAACCTGCTCTTATTACATATTTTTTTCTTCTACTAAATATTTTTTAATAGGTACCTAACTTGATAAAATGGGTACAGAATAGTACTTACATTATTTCAATATTTCAACAACCCTCTGAGAACTTTTTGCTTCGTGCGCTAGCCGTCCTCGTAAGGCTGCCAACCTCAATTTACTCTCTTCAATATATGCAGTAACAGAAAGGTTTATCTCCAATAATTCTTTATGTAAAGCCGAAAGGTTTTGCGAGTTTGATGATATGTTTTCTGTAAAATAAATTTGTTTGACACTAAACTTTACCAAAACAAACGAAAGTGCTTTCCAATTTCAAACAAAATATAACCTACTTAGCGACTTCGCTGTTTCCAACGCTAAGTGTTCCCGGGTCAAATCGTCGGATACTGTTGAATTCATTATTAGCCTCTTACTAACATTCGTTAACTTTTTCAAGATATAAATTACTTGTATTCAATCTAAAAACTTTCAAATAACAGTTCCAATACAAATTAAAATTATCCGTCTTGTAACAATGACACTGACAATAAAATTAAAATTGACAAAGTCGTGTCGCAAAACCAAGCGTCGTTTCTTAGGGATGTACCATACCAATATCAAAAGTACCACCAAGATCCAGGATAAACTTATCGATTAATCGATAGTAACTTACATCGTTAAAAATTAAAAAAGTTAGTTGAACAACAATCATAATAGATACTGTAAACTCAAATTATTTACAATTATTAATAAGGAATAATAAGGCAATAATTGAAATATATTAATAAATTTGTCGATATTAAAACAATAATTTCGTTTAAAATCGAGCAAAAAGGTATATAACAAGTTTGACAGAGAATTCCGAATTTGATAAAACAGACAAAAAAAATATATCTGTCACAGATAAAATAAGGAACAAAGAATAAATAAAATGATAAACTCAACCATTCAATAACCGATGTAATAAAAAATAAAACGCCTATTTGTTTTAATTAGCATTATTATACATATCAGTTGCATCCAAATTAAGTCCAATCGGTAATTTTTTTGTAATTTCTATGTAGAATTATAGACTCTTGAATTTACATTACATATTGTTGCCTTGGGCTTTTATTGATTGATGTATTTATTTCACGTGTCCTCTTTGAAATCTTATAAAGACTAGTAATTAATTGTGTGTTGAGTAGGTCTTTGTTATGAGTTAGTGGGTGTTCGCATCGGAAGCGAGAACCAGTAAACGGAAAGTAAACCACTGTATTGGTTAAGGCCCCAGCCGCGCTTATTTCTGAGTGGTAATGTGATCTTCTGTAATTTCAGCATTTAAAGCGCTAAAATTATAAACAGTTTCATATTTTAGTAAGAAACTCTCGCACTTTTTATCATTTTCATACAGCGAATGATAGCTGTTATCTTAATTATCATGATTAAGACTAGCAGGAATGTATTAATTTAGGTGTATATTTTGAATACTATTTATATTAATTTAAAAAAATATATTTGTAACAAAAAATTGTTTTCTCTATATTTTTTAAATAAAGTCAAATATTTTTTTTAAATAAAGGAGAATTAATGATCACTTTGATGCAAGAAACTTGGAATAAAGAGAAATAATATCAAAATAATTTATAGAAGTTAGAGCAACTTGTAGCGCTTTTTAGCGCTTTCCTTAGCGATATTTTGATAGGTGGATTGGTGACAACACTGTTAATATTCCGAACCAATCTACTGCGTTCTTCTGATCATTGACGTCGGCCATTGGTCTATCCTTTGTCAACCAATCATTGAAAAACCAGTGAGGAATTGAGGATATCAATGTAAGTTTACAATTTTCGCCGATAATTGCAATGAGTGATCTTGTGTACTTCGGTAAATTAATAAAATCTTTTGGCTTTCGAGTCCAAAATGTGTATGTGCGCAATGAAATTACATGAAAAGCAGCCATTTTGGTTACGTTGGCTTTGGCCTCGTAGCAGTGACGTAGGTATTAAATATTTTCCGATAAATCTACAAAAAGTACTTAGCGACTAATTTTACTAACTAAATAATTCAACTACATATTTCTTCTATGCCTTTACGTTTTTGTTAAATATAAAATATACGCTTCTATACATTCCTTTGAGAAACGCATCTGTTATCAAAAATAAACAAAATCTATTTTTAAGGTTGCATATTCCATTATTGTGTACACCTTCTGAGTCTACTTAAGCAAAGACCATAAAAACCAATTAAAAAAGCAGTCCCATATTAAAATCAGCCCTATATTGGTTGCAGTCCAGGAACCATGGAGCATGCTCAGATCCAGACTTCGGAGGGTCCCCAGATGGTGACCATCAATGGGCAGCAGCTGCAAGTTCTGCAGATGAACAACAACCCACATATGATACAAGGCCCTAATGGACAACAGATTGTTGTGCATGCTATACCTTCTACTGCTCCGGCCATACAGGTATATTTTACTAACCAATGTAGTATAATTAAAATAACTTATATAGCATTTTGCAGCTGAGATTTAGCGTACAGTATAAACTGCAAATACCTATATGTTCTCAAAACTCCAGTCAAATCATATTTTTTGTTATTGCTGTTTTCAGAAAAAAATACTAATGTGTATAAATATGTGTAAATTTGTGTTTTTCATGCTGCTTAGCTTGGGACACCTCAGCTACAAGTGGTTTGTATTATGAATTTGAAAATAACATTTTGAATTTTTTTAACTAAAATGAACATTATCTTGTTTAAAAATCTCTTACCAACAATATTTTATCATAGCTAAAACATTTTACAACTTGTGCTCATATTGGCGATGATTCTACTTTTTATGTACTGATCTTGAGTTTAAAATCAGAAGTGGATATTTATTTATGAATCTTAAATTATTTATAAATGTATCACCTGAAGCTGTATGTAAATCATAAAGGCAAAAAAAGGTAACCAAGATGTATTGTCAGAACTCAAGACATTTTAAATCAGGGTCTTTTACACACTTCTCTATTTTTAAGGTTGCAACACCAAATGGACAACAGCTGCAACAGTTGCAAGTGTTGCCATTATCCAGTCTCCAAGGTAATTATTAAAAAAAATGGTATACATATTTTCCAATACAAATTGTAAAATTCACTTGACATGAGTTGACATAGTTGTAAGGAGGAATTAATTAAGAATTAAAAACTATTTCTTTCTGTTCCATGCACATCAGTAATGCATAAACATTCATATGCTTCAAACGTTGATGCTAACTTTTCCGTGCATGTACATGAACATGAATTATAGGGATCAAGGGTTAGGGCAGCCAACACAAATGCCACTGTATATTTGTGTAATATTTGATTCAATATCTTGACCTTGTTTATGTTTCAGGACCAGGCAGCAACATGCAACCAATGCAGTTGGTGCAAACAGCAGACGGACAGACATATCTTTACCAGCCCACAGCGAGCCCACCTCAGCCCACTATTGACCAGCATCAAATACTACACCAACCCACAGGTCAGTCTCTTCATAATAACTGAATACATAAATGAGTCGTTGATTGAGTCATATATTTTTACAGGGAGTCTTTGTATGTATTCAAATGAGGCATTTATTTTACAGTCAGTTTGTGCATAAATTTTACAAGGTTCATTACAATTTACATACTGGCCATAGATAGTGTTTGTGTAAGAAAGATAAAAACATTGTTATGTAAAATTGATTCTTGGATCAGGGAGACCTATGACTAAGACTTTAAAGTAAAAAACATAACAACCAGCAACCTTTTCTCTAGAGACTTTGCGAAATAAATCATTCCAGTATGTGTTGCATTTACAAATTAATATCACACATTTCTTTATGTTATTGTTGAAAAACTGTTTCGTAATGCAACTTTAATATTGTGTTTCAGTTATAAATCTCAATGGAAATCTAGTGCAAGTGGCTAACATTGGCAACACAGTGCAACCCCAACAGATTGTGAATCAACCGAACATAGTTATGGTAAGGAAATGTAATTAATATAATTATTCCAATTAGTATGGAGGTGTTATTTTATTTGATAAGTTTGCAATCTTTCCTTTTGCATGAATCCCTAGTGTTGCTTCTCAAAATTATATGTGACTTTTTAAAATAAGTAATAGTGGTATTACCAAGCACATAACAATTATAGTGTCTAACATTATATGCATCTCTTTAATATTATGATTTTGTTAAGTGTAGGAGACATAAGAATAAATACAATAACATAGTACATATTTAATAGTTTATGATAAACAATGCATCAATATTTCAGATGGTGAATGGCAACAGCGGTGCCACCTCAACAGCATCAACTTCAGAGGGTGCTGGCTCCTCGGCTGCTGGCTCTGATGAAGAGCCACTTCTCTACGTCAATGCTAGACAGTACAAGAGGATATTGAAGCGACGAGCTGCGCGCGCTAAGCTACATGAACAAGGGAAGATACCTAAAGAGAGACCGGTGAGTGATTCATTATTATATCAGTACTATTTGTTTGGGTATAGTGCAGTGATGCCATGCTAGACTGCTGTTCAGTAGGTTCTGGGTTTGATTCCCAGATCGGCAGAAGCTCTTAATTGTATCAGTAAATTGCCTAGTTACTAGGCCCTAGTGGCTATTAACTAGTAGCTAGTAGCCATTAAAAATTAACTAGACCAACTTAGAAATTGTGGGTGTAACATTGAAAATTGTCATTAATGGAAAGACTGGTACCATAACTAGTCAGTATCAAGTGTTTTGTAGTGAATCATAAAATTATTTTAAAGTTGCCTAAGATATAAATTGTAATGTTTTTTATTCTAGAAATACCTACATGAATCAAGACACAGACATGCAATGAACAGAATAAGAGGAGAGGGTGGCAGATTCAATCCTGGCAGTAGAAAGTAAGTGGGGATAGTGTTTACTATATTTCTTTACAGTGTAGGATATTATGAGCTGGTATAAGTAACATATTATAACATTTTGTAATAGAGTTTTAGAGTAAGTAGGGCTGTTAGTTGTATGTTATTAAAACATGCTGAGGAGGATATTTCTCTCTCCCTCTCTCTCTTCTCCATGTTAGAGCACCATTGCAAGATGATGGTCTGTTATAGTATGATAATATAATGTGTCTGTATATTTCAGAGCAATGGAGCAAGCAGATCGGGAGAATAACGAGGACCCCCACAAACTGTTGGAGGATATCAAACCAGACACGGTCTCCATTACTATCATACAGGTAACTTTGAACATTATAGTAGCAATCTATGATGGCATGTGATTTATTGATTTAAAATTATTATACATAATATCCTTTAATTTTTATGTTAGCTGCAGTATGCAACTGATAATAAACAAATTGTTAATCAAACTTGGCTGAACAATTTGTTTTTGAAACAATGCATTCTAACTTCAACACAATAGGACTCACACTAGGATTCTCTGTTATGGGTGCCATAGACAACACATATAGATACCTACCTACACATAATTATATTGAAAACAGAATTTTTAAATCCACATTCACATTTTGCTTTATGAGTTGTACCCTGTAACTACTAACTACTTAGTTAACATATGGATTGTCATTTATATTAATATACTCACCCTAAATTTCTTTATTTTTTATCAGGAGGATGAAGCAGCCGAACGGCAGCCAAATCAGTGGCGAAGACTCGCGCCGCAGCCGTTGCAGTCCACTTAGCAGATTGCCATTCAGTGTTACTAAGGACTCCGTACAATGTGACTTGAAGTGCCTACTTTAGTGCCGCTCGGAAAGTGTCAATATGTGTTACTAACGGGAAGTGGATATGACTTGTATTTGATGGTGAAGTGGAAAAATATGAAAGTGACTGAAATTTACAATTGGATTATGGTGGACAAGCTTACAGACTTATGGTATGTATGTGTTCCTTGTTCTATATAAGCAACTATTGTTTATTTAAAAGTATTGTGTTATTATAGCTGAATAACATTGACTTGCGATTGTCTATTCAGTAATAACGAAGATTCTAAGTAATGCAAATTGCAAGAGTAAGCTATGCTTGTGACTGATAATAGTTTTTGAATCATATCCAATGCCTATAAGGTATGTAATAACTATTGTGTTCATTACTCAGTATTATTAACAACCTCTAATGGGCCATAACCATCACTAAAAAATTAATATGTCACCATTTAAAATTAGTACCCTGATGACAATTACATTTGATTTGTTTTTTTTTTGCAATTGTGTTGTAAATAGCTGTTTTTAATGTATTTATGGTAATTATTAAGTATTTTTAAGTTATTGTTTAGAGTTATGAGCACTGTTGAGATATTTCCGTAAATGATCAAGAAAAGAATATTCCATTTTATCAACTTTTAAGACTAACACTATAGCAGTTAAAACATCTATGTATTATATATTTTTGTATCCAAAAAAGGTTAGCCAATTAAAATGATGATAACGGTGTACAAAAGATTAGGTAATTGAAATTGTTGTATTAATTATGTTTGATCAGGTTTTAGGGAATGTGTAATATTGGGTGTTTTTTTTTTTCTAATTTAGTATT